>CAMXCT020000680.1:0-113066 GCA_947184155.2 Cladocopium goreaui | reverse complement strand
ATTTTCAAATAAATTTCAAAAATATATTTATATAATTATTATTTATAAAATATTATTTCCTATAACCCTATTATTTTATAAATTTTAATTTTATTAATTTATAATTTAAATTAAATTAATATTTTTTATAATAATAATTTTCTAGATTATAATTACAATATTTATTTTCAATATATAATTTTATATAAAATATTAATTAATAAATATTTTTAATATATATATTTATATAATATTATATATATTATATAAAAAAAATATAAATATAGTATTTGTTTATTTTAATATATTTTAATATATTTTTTTATCAATCTTCTTTGTTATCAGCAACGTCGTATGCCTCACGGATGGCCCGGTAGATCTCCTCCTGAGTGATTGAGGTTTTTTTCCCATCTGATTCTTGGTTATCTATTCGGTTTTCCATATAGATATCCATATTTTTGTTCTTGAAAGCTGGTTAATTAATCTTGAACGTATACAGGTGCGTTTGGGCCTGATATATGGTTTATGATTATCCATTCCACAAACCAAGGGAATCTAAACATGGTGGCTTGATCTAAATCTCTATGAAAATGGATTGATGTTCGTACAGGATTCGATATCAAATCCACCACTAACCATGACAAAAATGATTTTCAATTGTGGTCGCTTCCAATTTTCTTTGCCAATTAGGTACACGAATTCCAAATGAAAGCTGTGGTATCTGTCCGTAAGGGGCAGAACATCACCGAGATGGGCGTCGCGATTCGCCCCCGGGGGTTTATGCTACCCGATCCACTTTAGTGACCCTGAATGATAGGCCTTCATGGGGATATGGGATTCTGAGATAATCCCAGAATTTTCTAGAATTGGTTCAAAGGACTTTGCAAAAACTTCCAGAAAGTTCTTAAACTGCGGGACCCATTAAAAGCACTGTCTTTGGATGATTTTGGGATCCCCATTTTGAGAAGAGGTTTACGAACCCCCCACGTTTGAAATTGTTGGCTCCCACTATATCCCCATAAGTGGCTGGCTCTATGTCCCAGGAAAATCCACATAATTAAATCCCCAAACCAAACCAACATACCTCACATTTTTCTTCTCGGCTATCCTCATAGGAATTCAACCACCCGCTTGAAAGATAACCAACTAACAGATTTAGATGCATCATAAGACCTTGTTAGTTGTTGGTGATTCATATGCCCTTGATCAGCCAAACCAATATGGGGTCACTGACCTGGGCTGGTTGAATTGGTGACGCACGATACAGGTGATCTATGAACCAATATCCAAATTACATCCATAATCCTCATATCTAAATATTGGCTGGTGGATGAAAAACACTCACCCATGTTGTTAGTGAAATCACCATGTGCACCTAGTCTCGGTGCAATCATGATGTGGAGGTTTCCTAAAGCGGGACCCCCAAATCATCCAAACTCAGATCATTTTAGTATTGAAACTTCATGGTGACTTGGCGATCTCCCATTAACCAAAAAAAATCCACCCAATGGTCATTTTAAGAGGGAATATGATGATAAACTAGTGGATGTTCACCATTTATAGTATAGCTAATATAATGATGATCCATTCACCATGAAATATTACCTATAATCCATGGTTTTCATGCAAAAAATATCTTCATGGCGGATTTTGATTCACCATATATCAACCATATAGAAAAACCTATGGAAAATCCCTGAAGTTTTCCACCATCTCCATGTTTTCGACCGTCCTTGGGTTGTCCACTTGCCACCAGCTCTGCGATCTGCGCTTGAACCATCGCTTGGCGCTGCGGTTGCTGTGGTACTCCCGTGGATGGATTCCACCACCTGATCCGAAAAGCAACGACCGGTCCGACCGGTGGTGGATTTTTTTGTGGATTTTTGTCATGAAAAAACGAGAGATTTGAGCACCAAAACTATGGAGTCTATGGAGTTTACCAGCACACCAGCACAAACACTGGTAAAAACCATACAGACATATACAGACTTTAACGAACTTCTTTTTGACCATCGAAAAATGGGGACTTTAGCATGACAAATGTTGGTTTTACCATCATAAACTTGGACTTTACCAACAACGAATCCACATTTTAGACAGCCGACAGCCAACATTGGAATTTATGCACTAACAACAAAATGGGAATGTACCCTCTGGCAGCTGGCAATCTACAGTGGCAGTGGACATTCACAAGTTTCAACAAGCAATTTGTACCCATGTCTTTTATCAACAGTTGGCAAGGACAAGTTTTTTTCCACGACACGCGAACGGAAAAGTGTCAAAGAGCTGGGGAAACCACATATCCAAACGAATCCAAACGGATGCAAAGGGATCCAAACGGTCTATTGCAGGAGGAAACAAACACATTGTTTGGGACCCACCCATTTGTTTGGATGCAAAGCCAAAGGGTGACTTGATGGTTTCCCTTTTCACCCTAATGGTTGATTCAAAATCTTTGACCACAAAATGGTTGAAGTTTTTTTTACTAACCATGCCCAACCATTTGTGGATCCATTGGGACTGGTATCCAGGAACACCTATCACTCTTCTTAATGATGCACCGTTATGGGCTATGTCAACAGGCCCAACATTTGAATGGCTTAGCGCTACAATTATGTACAGATTGGTGGACGCAACAGTCACACCGCTTTTGGAAGCTATGCGCATCAAGGGGCATCAAACCAGGTGCTGATAAAATCATGATGTATCATGGTGTCCGTCAATTTTAATGCATTCACAATTATTACTATTTGTGTTGGCAGTTGGCAATGGATGGTAACATCTTATTCTTGTTGATGACACCACCCTTTTTGGTCGGTGAGATCCTCCACGGCCAAGCAACTTGGCTTTCCACTTCTGCGCGCCCACCAAGCCATAGAACTCCTCGTAGTGTGCTGGGCCTGGCGGGTAGCTGTGCCACTTTCACACCTACCCCCAAAAAAAGATCTTTCGTGGCAGTTCCGAGGAAAAAAAATGTAGGAGGGTCAAACTTGATAAAGCTACTGGAAATTCTGACTGAAACAGGAGAACTTCATTTCTATAAGTGAATTTGTAATAATTTGCAGGCACGTTCAGCTGAAGACTTTGGCTGGACGCTAAAAGTGAACAGTCAACCTGTGGTACCGTTTGATTCCATTTGAACACACGTCCATCTATCTCGAGGAGAAACTCATAAGCACCACGGTGGCACTACGGGGTCTGTGTCAGAACAAAAGGGATTCACGTTCTCCCAGTCACTTTTCTGCACGCCATGATCTCAAAGTAAGACCACTGAAATGGCAGAATTTCCACAACCTCCTGGCCCCTTGAAACTCGAATTTACAACTCAGACACTCCAACACCTAGGGTTTATGGTAGATTACCCTAGAGTCCATGATTCATGGGGTCATACAGCCATCACAAAATGGGCGGCACAAAGCTTCGCAGAAAACATCTGCCTGGCTCTGGGACCCACGTCCAAGGATCTCTGGAAGATACGGCATCTGCCTTGCAGAATGGCATCTTTCATCATCTTTCAATGGTTGTATGATGGTTCCGAGTTCCGCAACAACAATATCCAGTGATTCTTCGTGGTTGAGGTCAGATATGGTCTCTGTCACCGATTCTGTGCTCCGCTAAGTCAAACTGAGTCAAACAAATGGAGCTACTCCGCATATTTTGTTGGATACTCATTACACACATAAATAGATCCAGGAGTCCCCAAATAGATAGAGGCGTGATTACCGTCTTGATGATGATGTTGATGATGATCATGATAATGATGCAATAGGGATTTATCTTTCCAATCTTGACCCCATTACCAAATTCATCCGACGTATAAATAGATAGATGATTTGGGAGAACCACTCTTGAATTACCAAAAACCGTTCCTATAAATAGATACAAACAAAGTTCCACAATTTATCAATGAATTGGCACATCTTGATAGGATTATCAAAGTATCAATAGGTATACGCAGGAATAGCACCCCCAAAGGGTTAGAAATAGCACCCGCAAAGGGTTAGAAGTTTGTAAAATCCCACTGAAATAGTAGTCATTTTAACCTTTTCTATCTTTTGGTGCTGACTTAACATATATATATATAATATTATAATATGTGTGTATGTATATATATATATATGTATATGTATATAAATATGTATATGGAGGTTTCTCAAAATGGGGATCCCCAAGTCACCATGGGTTTCGATATTAAGTCATGGTCTGACTTGGATGATTTCGTACCCCCATTCTAGAAAACTCTCCATATATACCATCTGGTAAACTAACGTACCCAAGGAAAAAAAAAACACATCTTTAATACGTAAATCAACTATGTATAAATGGGCAATTTTCATCAATTTTCAATAGCTATGTGAAATTACCAGAGGGTAGAGTTCCTTTGTCCATCTTTCTGAAAGAACCCTGCGTTTTTCGTAAACGCACCTGGGAATGGCCCGTCACTTCAACGTCCACGTCCTCATCCTCCAAGACGCTGGCATCCCAACTTCCAGGCCTTGGCACGATGAAAATAGAGATGAAACGCTTATGGTTTGGTTCTATTGTTATGATAAGAATATGAACAATTATATTTATGTTAATATGGGTATTGTCATATGATTATATAATATAACATTGCCAATCTGTAATATTTAAAGTTGTTAATATCAATACGGATAATCATAAAACAAAGATATGATTATTGTTGATGTATAATCTGCGTAAATTGTAGTATTTCACTAACCTGAAATGTTGGGCCATTTGGGGATGATTCCACGAATCCTAACTATATTTCCAGTCAGGTCACAGTGATGTTACTATAATTTACCAAGATTAATATAGTGTGTCAATATATAATGACACACATATAATCACATATATTATATATTTGCTCAAACTTGACTTCTTTTGTCATTTAATGTATTTTTTTGAATTGAGATTGAACCACCTCATTTTGTGGGTGCAACAAGTGATGCTGGGCACGCAGCATACCAATTTAGATAGCACTATAATGCTGATCTAAAAACCATTGTGCCAAAGGAAGACTGCAAAGTTTTTTCCACCTTCATGGCTAAATCAAAAAAAAGTCAGTGTACAAATGGGGGTTTCCCAGAATGGGGGTACCCAAAAATGGATGGTTTAGAATGGAAGATCCAATTAAAATGGAGGATATAGGGTTATCCCCATTTTAGGAAACCTCCAAATTGATGGCCAATGCTTGAACGGCAGTCTGCCCATCACCACCGGTTTGAATTCCCAGGCACTGCTTGGTTGCAAAGCGAAGGTCATCTTGACGTGGAGCTAAACGATAGCGGGTTCCAACGCCCATGCTTGCCTGGCGCTCAGCAAAATGTCGGACAGGACATTTCTGGTTGGTGGTGTGGTATACCATGGTATACCTACCCCTCTGCAAAATATGAGTGAGTTCAGTTGGGATGATGACATTCCCAATATATGGACAAAAAAAGGTCCAAACCACCAATCAGCATTTCTGAGTTCTAAGTCCAGTTTCTTGGTGAAAGTCACCGAACCTGTGTGTCCAGCTCATAAATGTTTCAGTCATTCAAAAATAGCCGCTGACTTTGGTGAATCTAGATTTCGCCGAACAGTGCGGACCCCAAATTGTCCAATCATTTTGTCCCCTAGTAATTGGAATACCCTCTGGTAAACTAACATAGCTATTGAAAATGGCCATTTATAGTGGATTTTCCTATTAAAAATGGTGATTTTCCATAGCTATGTTAGTTTACCAGAGGGTAAATTGAAAAATCCATCTGCCAAAAAAAACCAACCTTGGCCCCTTGCAGTGGCAGCCGCAACAGAGATCGGCTCATGGCCCACTTTCAATGGGTGTGAGACATGGCTATTGGTCAAAACCCTGGTACCGTGCCGTGAACCCCTAAAAATAGCTGGGATTTATGGATGTGAATAACCCACTAAAAATGTATCTATAGGTATTGACCCATATCCACATCATGATCCACATCCTTTTTTCGCCACCAGCCAACTCTTGGTGGAACGCGGTTTTGAAACAGGAGTACCGGGAGGAACTTCAGGTGCACAGAAATATTGGCTTCTGAAGTATTGATGCTTTGCTGCGCTTGAAATTCAAAAGGCGGCGCTTGGTTCCGAAAGATAGCGGCATCAAGAACTGCCGTTGCGCAAGCTTGTGAAATAAGGGGGTTCCAATTTTAGTAATTTCAATAGTAATGTGGTTAAAACAATAATAAACCATCCCCAAAATCACCATAAATAGGTGCTATAAACCACAACCAAACGGGGGTAACCCTGAGAATTCGTGGTCAACACAGGACAGATTTCAGCCATCTGTCAATGTCCGCAGATCCGGAGTTCGTTGGTGCTAAGGAACCGCCCACCCAAAGCCATAAGATATAAGCACTACCCTCTTGTAAACATACAAAAAACTATCGAAAATCCTCGTTTTTAATGGGTAAATCACTATAAAGCACCATTTAAAAAAATATGTTAAATTACCAGAGAGTATCACTAAAGATCATATGATCTTCCTATAAAAATGGAACATTGGGGGTACAGTATATTCCATTTTGGGCCAAAGGTATTTCATATCAATGGCTATATGATATAACCCATGATGTCCCCATAGACTGGTTGGCTTTCTACCGCTACGTTGCTACGTTTGTTTGTTCACATCCCAATTCTTGGACAAACGGTCCCACACAGCGATCATCTACTGCCGACACAATATCAATCCATTGGTGAAATCTTCCATTTTTGCTAGATCCCCTTCACTTGCTGATTCACATCCTATTTTGTAGCGGCTAAAATCCACTCAATAATTACATATGTATATATATATCTATCTAACTATATATATATATGTCCAGTATCCATGAACAGCTCACATTGCAACGGCAAGTCGACTACTCCCGTCTTGGACCGTTTCAGCTTCGGGCGCGGCGTTCTTTTTTTCCGGGATCGGAAGGGGAGGCACAGTTCCCATGGCCTGAAATGAATGGATTCAACAGAGAAAATGAATGGATTTTAGCACCAAATTGATATGGAAAATATATGGAAAATATGGTTTAGAAAATATGGATTTTAAAATTTCAGACCCAAATTCTTAGATTTGCGAAGAAGAAAAAAAAACATATAACTATTCCGCCTGCACATTCCAGGAATTGGTCGGGGTTCCTGCAATGATTCTCTCAATTCTTGGAAAATGACCACGGCACAGTGGAGAATTCCTTTGGAAATTGTAGTTTTTTTTGTCAGAAATAGATGATGGTGTACAAAGCTGGAAATGGAACATGACCAGAGTAAAGCGTGTACGTACACATGGGGGACTTATCCTGCCAAATCTGTTTACTGAGCGGGTATAGGAATCACCGCATCAGGGACTTATCCTGCTCCGCCAATGACTTGACCCATGTTACTCTTGGAAGTACTTGGTGGTGCAGTTGAGGTTAATTTCATGGGTATAGCTGTGGTACTATATGGTACTGACCTTTGATAACTTGGAATTTTTAGCATGATTTTTAGCCCCTACACCGTGAAAGATGATGAAGACACAGAAATTAGTGGAACCGCACCCCAAAAGGTCATGTTGACTCAACATATCACTCTGGTTATCACATCTGAAATATGTCCATAATACAATGTGTATATACATACATATATTTATATCATGACGCTAGTAGAAATTATTCTATATTAAGCACGCAATATAAGATATACTTATATGTATAATATATCGCCTACATATCTCGACTTCGTGATATCGTTGGCAACGATATGGTTGTGCCAAGCATCCCACACAAACTCTGATCCAATCGCCACACGCATGGCCTCAGGTGTTCTTGTCAGCTTGAGGCATTCAATTGGGATTGATTAATTGATAAATCTCACTAATATTAACATACCCTCAAAAAGGGTCATCAAAATGAATAGATCGGGGGAAGGGATCACTTCTGGGGGCTCTTTACCAGTCTTCAGGGTCTATCATTCAACAGCTTGAAATTTCACAAGCTGCATCGTTTTAAAACAACCAGCAAGGAACCGCAGAAAAAATGCAAACATCTGCACTTTGAACATCTCCCCCATCCAAGGGCGCCAAGCTATGCGAAGGCACGGTTCGGTACGCCGCGCTGTCGTACTCCACCCGTGCAGCGCGCGAATGTTCGATGGCGAGTTGTGCCAATTCCCAGCGTCCAGCGCGCTCTTGGAGATCTGGGCGTTGGGGGTTGGCCACAACAGGCGTGTTGTACTTGGTTTGCTCTTGTTCCCACAGAGAAGATCAATGTTTTTTGCTTCCATCTTCAATCATCTTCAATCATCTTCATAATTCCAAATACAATAAATACACATCCCCCCCTTTGCCCGGGGGGGGTGGTTGGGGGGGTAAAAATTGACAGATTTCAAAAAGGGAGGGGGTCACCCCTCCAGAAATATTTCTCGGCTAAATTGTGGCATCCGGAGGACCCCCAGCCCTTTTTGGAAGCCAAAAAAAAGTGGCGGGGGTAATGTCTTGCGTAACCCCACCCCCAAATATTCCAGGGTTAAAAGGGGAATAAAGAAACATCCCATCAGTATTATTATATATAAATATAGTATTTAAACAACAATAATAAACCACATTAGTCAACATTAAACAACTGTTTGACGCACGAAACAAACATCCAGGCCACACTTCAGAGAATTCCCGGTCACACTGGCATGAAACGACGCACCAGCGCCTATCAGTGCAGTAAAGGCCACACGATTTGGCTCCAAAGCAGCTTCCAGAGCATCTGAAAAGATCCTCTTGGGCATGCCCTTGAAAGGTTGCTCTAATCACGAAGTGAGTTGGTAAGCTGGGTTATGAATATTTATAAATGATCAATAATTCCATATCTGAGGACGTATAATCCAGACTTATTAACCACTTACTGAATCTTCCAGGTGGTTGCAGCGTCCTGGTGGCCAACGTCCAGCCGTTCTTCCCGGAACCGGAAGTCATGGCATCAGCGGATGTCATTCCCATCCTCTGGCGATGGTCGATCTGTGTCGATGTCTGTGTTGGGAGGTACCCTTTTAGGACCCACAAAGCCTTAGCCAACTGGTGGCTTTCATGGGTTTTTCATGGTTTTTCCATGTTTTTTCGACTTCAAATAGGATTTGTATGGGAATATCATGGGAAAATGCAACTTTGACCATCAATTCTGGGTCACGGGATGTCATGGGTATGTTTGAACATGGGTTCCATGCCCTCCAGTTATATGTTGTCATGAAAAAATATGGAAAACAATGATCAACGATAGGATTTTGGGGCACCCTGTTTTAACATCATTTTGGAAGTCTCAAAAGACTACAAACCTTGAAAACACAAACCAAAAAGCCAAGCGTCGTGATGCTGACCACATCCGCTTCCACGTTCAGTTCTTGCATGGCTCTCAGCAAGCGATAAGCCCGATCTGGCCGCCCAGCGCTGTCTGCGGCCAGCATCCCGGTATTCAAGATGACCTTAAGAGCAGGGCCCCAAAATGTTGAGGCGAATAGATTCCTTGTGGCAGCAACAAAAACAATTGTATAATATTGTATAATATTATGTATCTGTTACATTTCATTACTGTACTCTATAATACTCTATATATGTATGTTGTATCATGCTTAAATTTAAACTATTGAGTATTTTTTGCAGAAACAAGCAGGACATGAATTCGATTCAATTCGATCCACAACAAGGGGCATGCTCTTTGATCCCTTTGAGACATTCGAGACCCTCGGTCACCACAATCGAGGCACTGCAAGACTACCTGACTAGGCTGGTGCCATGATACTGATAGATCTGATTTCTACGAAATCTAAAGGTTTCCCAAAATGGAGGTATCCCAAGTCACCATGGGTTTCAATACTAAAATGCTCTCATTTTGGATGATTTGGGGGTACCCCCATGACTTAGGAAACTGATCCTTTGCTGAGGGAGATGCCATGCGCAGTACAAACGGGGGGAAGGGATCGCTTTCTCTTTGGAAATCATCAATTAACTAGCAAACAAAACAACACACCCATAAAACCCGAAGATTTACTCAGTCTTTAGATATCCTCCAACACCAACATGGGTTTGATAATTGCCTTTACCACCTGACATTCTACTTTATATGCCACCATCAGTAAGATTCCATCATTATCCCATCATGATCGTTCAATCACAACATCTCAATAAACCCATTCATTCATCAATTCGCAATTTCCTGAACCCTACAGCAATCCCTGAAAGATGTTCACGCATCCAATGGGGGATGGCCCCCTACCACCATCTATCATCCAGCATCGCCATAGGTCTTGACCCATCTATCCCATCTCCATCTGGGCCTGAAAAGAGGGTACCCAATCCACGGTAAATCATCATATATTCCAATGATGTCAACTTTCTGGGTATCTTACCTTTCACCTGGCACCACTCACACCACTGGACTTATCTCCTTACATCTAGTTCTATGCCATAACTACAGTATCCCATTATCACACAATCAATCATACCCACTTCTTATCCCAAAATCACATCCCAGTCGAAATATTCATTGATAGGAAACAATTAATTGGTGGTAAAACCAATATTTCCTATTAAACAAACTTCTATAACCCAATCCAATACCAATCCATTGAATCTTACCACCCAACACCCAGGAAAAAACAACAGCCCCTATGTATTACCATATTCATCCATATTCGTAGCTACAAAGCATGGTTTCCTCTTGAGTTTGACTGCAATTTTTTTAATTGTAATCATCACATCCCAATAGAAACGTTCGTCCAATAGGGGTTGATACTATCATCTACCATCCATCTATCACTCTTCAATATATCTATCACTCTTTTCACTCCGGAAGAAGCCCTAACAACACACCTGGCTGCACCAGGCTGCCGTGTTCATGGACACTCGAGGACGTCGCCGCAGGTCTCCTTTGGAGGAGATTCTGCTGGGATTTCACCAACGAACAAAACAGTTTTAATCAGCAAACATCGGGAATTGAACAGAGATGCAAGCGTATAATGGCAACTAATTATCTTGACAATCAAACATGGCAACTTGATAATCAAACATGGCAACTTGATAATCCCTAATGATCTTCTTTGTGAAACTCATCCATAAATTGACGAAAATTGTTGAACACGAATCTGGCCGGTGCAAATACCTGAAATCCAAATGACCTAATTTTGGATGGTTAGCCCAGTATTTTGCAGGTCAAAACTCTCCAAATATGAGGTCAAGCTGTGTCTAGGTAAATATGTACATGAACATCTACACCTACACATGCATATACACATACATATACACAGACCATCTCCACATACATCTTCATATGCATCTTCATATACATACATAACATATAAATACTACATGTACACATATACATATATAACATATATATATACGTGTACATATATATATATGTACATTTACATACCATTTAGTATGCACATAACAACGTAGCTCAAACGTGTATTAATCAAAATTCTGGTTGCCAGTGAAGGAACATCCGAATCAGCTTCCAACTGACCCAACATGGGAACACGCCAACCAGCATCCACATATTTCCTGTTCCTTGTGACAACCATATCTCAGCGTGTGCAGCAAAGATATCTAGCTTCCTTCATATTTATTCACCAACAAAAAGGGTTTGTTTGAGAGTATTGTACCGGCCTGCCACTTCGTTGCCATTCGCTGCTGCGACCAAGGAACGGAAAAGTGCAAGTACTGCAGGCCAATCCGTATTCAGAGCTGCAAGCATAGCTCCTGCAGCGAAGATGGTCTTATTGGAATCGGTATATATAATCTGAATGGTTGGGTTTTGAAGGAACAACTTACAGGAAACCATTTAATTTACACCTTAAGAAAATAGGGATTGGTGTATCAAACGCAAAAACTCCTCCATAGCCAAAGATCAAGCCACTTGGTGCATTCCACTGAGTGTGTTGCTTGTTACTGTATTGTAAGCCTGCTGTATATTGGATATACCCCAATTAGATGAATGGGTTAATAACATTTACCCTCTGGTTATTTAACATAGCCATGGAAAGATCCACCATTTTTAAGTTCGGTAAACCATCTATTTCTATGAGCCATCAACAAACCATGGCAACATGTTAGTCATAACCAGAGGCTATTTTCAGAACTTACAAACTGGGAGACATGGATCCTATGGATCCACCCCAGGCATCTTCTCGGCATCTCCTGCATAGCTCTCAACTTCTACCGGCAAAGCTGCCCAACGCATCTCCGACAGCAGCAGGGAGGCTGCTTCCCAGCGATTGCCCTGCCGACAGGTCAACAGGTCTTGACCGGTCACGGCGGGATCCGATTTGGAGCAGATTTGTCCTTCCACATATGGTGTATATGTGATCTATCTTATAGATTTATAGTAAATTATAGTTACATGATTTACATATATTTACATTATGGGTCTCGGTTTGTCCGACATTGGAATATACCCAAAGTGGCACTTTTGCATGGGAAAGTGATGTTTCACTATCAAATTTGGGGCATCTTATTTTCAAACAAACCTGTATGTTTTTTTTTCCTTTCTAAAGTACTTTCCCACGGTAAAACACATCCAGTTGAGCCAAATCCTCTCTCTCTCTCCGGGTTTGGCTGCTTGTTTGGACCATTTGAACTCAGCTATTTCAACTTGTCCATATTTTACGACAATCGTTTGAGCAACTCTCGTGACTAGTCTATAGTTTCAACATCTTGATCTCCTAAATTTATCATCGCAATCTTGAATTCACTTCTATACAAGCAGCCACTATCTATTGGAGAATTCAACACTAGTTCTACCTTTTGCTTCGACCTGATAGACCTAGATCTGATCGCTGATCGCCGGGATGTCACATAGTGCCATCATCTTGGTGGGGGGTTCACCACCGCATTGCGGTGATGTTGACACCGGCACCAGCGGCACGTTTGCGAAAGAGTGCCGGTTGAAGGTTCCAACAGTGCGAGACGACTGCCTTCCTTTTCTTCGCGCCTCAAATGGTAGTTCCACGACTTGGTGACTTGATGTCCAAAATCAGCGATTTTTTATATGTTTTTTGACCATAAACATCCACCACATCGTTGGCGACACATCTCCGTATGTGATATGAAAAACGATATTCCCCTTCTTGTTGGTATCCCGATTGTATCTGATCAGATTGTTGGCATTGTTGCTTATTGTTGCGTATTCTTGCTCATTCTTACTTAATGTCGTGGTTTTTTCTGTGGGGGTTTATTATCCCCAATTGAGCCATGAAACATATTCCTATCCCATCTCAAAAAACTAGTTGCTTAGTAAATATTCCATAATATTCCTATGGGTTATAATTCCCAAGAATTCGTATAAAACCACCCTTCAACGGAGTAAATGGCTCAATTTTCTTGGACCAATTCGTAGTTCTGCAGCGAGTTCTACTGCGGCGAATTCGAGGTTCGAGGATTTCGTTCCGCACAGCCGCCTGTCCGCAGGCCGAGGATGCTGTCCGCCAGAAAGCCACGTCTGCTCGAGTTCCATCCTGCGCAGGTTGCTGGGCTGGCCAAGGGATTTTCCCATTTATATGTATATATAACTCCCCTTTATTTACTATATATATATATATATTTGGGAAAATTATACTAGTTCACTGATCTGAAATAAGGCTATTTTGGGATAGTTACCCCTTATTAACAATGATTCCAGTGAGGTCGCAGTGAGGTCGTTATAATTCATCCATATATACTGTGGTGTTTTTATCATAGGTGAATAGTTGTTATAGGGTTATACATAATATATATATATACTATGCTATCCGGCCACCCCCACATATTTACATATATATTTGATGTAATTATAGTATATATAATATGTTATCCGGGTCACCCCCATATGTTTACATATATGTATATATATATACTATCTTATCGGGTCACCCACACATACACACACATATATATATATACTTTAAACCCCACAACGCTTCCACTCAGCTATCACAGCAGCAACAGCCGGCTTTTTTCAAAAATTACCCATTTTGACAGAATTACCCATTCACTACCGGTAGCGAGCGTTCTAATTGCTCCCCATCATCCCAATTCTTGACAGAATTCCCCATTCACTACCGGTAGCGAGCGTTCTAAGGAACCCCAATCGTCCCAATTTTTGAAAGAATTCCCCATTCACTACCGGTAGCGAGCGTTCTAAGGAACCCCAATCGTCCCAATTTTTGAAAGAATTCCCCATTCACTACCGGTAGCGAGCGTTCTAAGGGCCCCCCAATCATCCATATGTATAATTGCTGCTTTTAAGATAGATAGCGTTCTAACAGGGAGCGACCGTCGCTCCCTCTTAGAACACTCACTACCGGTAGCGAGCGTTCTAAGGGAGGTTTCCTGTCGCTGGAGCACCCTCAATCTTGCGTTCTTCTCACTAAGACCCCAGCGAAAACACAAGATCATCCCTGGTCCGATGTTTGCCAACCCCCCCTTAGAACACTCACTACCGGTAGCGAGCGTTCTAACAGGGAGCGACCGTCGCACCCTGTTAGAACACTATCTATCTTAGGGAGCGTTCTAACAGGGAGCGACCGTCGCTCCCTCTTAGAACACTCACTACCGGTAGCGAGCGTTCTAAGGGCCCCCGATCATCCCAATTTTAGAAAAAATCAATTCAAACCCCAATTCACTACCGGTAGCGAGCGTTCTAAGGAACCCCGATCATCCCAATTTTTGAAAAAATCCACTCAAATCCCAATTCAGCTGCTGTTGCTGCTGTGATAGCTGAGTGGAAGCGTTGTGGGGTTTAAAGTATATATATATATGTGTATGTGTGGGTGACCCGATAAGATAGTATATATATATACATATATGTAAACATATGGGGGTGACCCGGATAACATATTATATATACTATAATTACATCAAATATATATGTAAATATGTGGGGGTGACCCGATAGAATAGTATATATATATATTATGTATAACCCTATAGCAACTATTCACCTATGATAAAAACACCACAGTATATATATATATGTATATATACTGTAATATATGTAATGTTAGTGACATTCCATTATATATATATGTAATTCCATGTACATGGGATTATATGGGATATAAATGGGGATATTCAGGCATACAATCGTTTTATAGGATGTTATGTTTTTTAACCTTCCCCATTCATATTAAACATCCCCAAAACCATGGTTTAGTAGGGGATGCAATCACAACCTCCCTAGATATCCACCGATTGACACCCCAAGTTGTATGGGTCAAAGAATGTTAAAGACATCCTGTTGACATGGATTGCTCTTTTGAATCATTTCACACATATTCTCTCGTCCCTTACCCATACACTTATACAGTTCACTGAGGTCACCCTGAGCAGTGTCAATTCCCCCTGGATTCTCAGAAGCCCATAGAAGTTCAGTCCGTACCCCGCTTCCATCCATCAACCATACCAACCTTCATTTTCTGGATATCACTATGTTTGCAGGTTTCAACCCTATTCTTATGAAATACAACTGTATAGAACCATCATATATGGGCTACAAAGATTTTTGAAACCGTGAATCCCCCTTTTGTTGCATGCTTCTATCGCCATTTTGCATCATTTCGATAAAACTTAATAAAAGTTTCTTATTGAATGCTATTGTTAATGGCAATGCGATGGTCCATCGATACTATGTTAATTTAAACATATTTGTCCCTTTCACATGCTATTGTTAATGGTATCCAATTAAAAATTGTCCCAAAATCACATGGTCCCACCACCAAACGTAGCAAGTAAATAAAGTGCCGCGCCTGTCGCAGCCCCTGTAGCACTTCCAGAGCTCTATCCCACTTGGCCTTGGTGGCGCGGCTTAGACAGCTGATGATTCAATGGTTAAAGGTGTTTTTTGGCAGCGAAACTTTAGGGATTTTATGGACTGAAAAAAAACGGGAACATTTTTAGGCATTTTTATGCTAAACAAATACGATTTCACCTGCAAAAAATAGGTCTTTCTTTTTTTGATGGGAATCATTGGGGACATGTTTTTTCCGCTGCGGGGTGCATTTTTGACATTGCAATGAGCGTGGCTGGAACCGTGGCATACCTCCATTTGTGGCCATAAAATAGAGGAGAAAATGATGCTAAACTATTGGACGGAATGGACTACCCAATGTTCTTTTAAACGGATGTGGGTCTTTATTGGTTCCCATCAATTTCCATCAAGTACTATGATCACTTGTGATGACTGGACTTCATTCAATAGATTCATGGGAACATCTAGCAGAACTATCCTTTTAATCACCAAATTGCTTGGGTTTTTCTGGACAGGGTCCCTTAAACCAATTCTAGGATTTGTTGGGACCTCTTCAAATTTACTGGAATGTGGACCCTGAATAAATACAGATGAGTCTTGGTTATTTCACAATGGTACCCTGCTCACATCCCAAGCATGAACGTCCCACATAGGAACCATTGAGATGGGCATAGTTGGCATAGTTCACCTACCTGGTCCCGCCATCAGATTGAAGCACCAATACATATAGGAATATCACCAATAGATCAATGGCCAATTCAGGAACCTAAATTGGAGGTACCTACCATATATAAGGCCAATGGCCTAGGTAAGGCCTATGTAAGGGAATATACCCCACAAAATATGGCCTTATATGGTACAGTACCTCCATTTTAGGGTCCTGGAATTCCCATTGAATAGAACTGTATGTAGGAGATTGACTGATTTTTCATGCTTCGGCCATGATCTACCACCATTGTTTTTGTGGATTCACGATTTTTCAACAAAGAAAACACCCCGGGGGCCAAGGACCGACACTCAACACAGGAGGAGAACATCCAATTTGACACGGAAGTGGTGCAGAACGAATTAATTGACCATTTTTGGCAAAAGTGCAGTATCGCATTAAGCAAAAAAAAACTCACGAAGCCAGATTAGAAACACGGAGAATTCTAAATTCAAATCATTCCCAATCCTCTTTGAGGCAATTTTTGGAATACATTGGATGGTTTCTCAATGATAACTAGCCGACTAGCCATTTATGATGAACAGAGGTCCAGAATGTGGCAAGAATTCTGATCCAGTTGGTGCTAGCCCTCTGGTAAATTCAATATAGTCATTGAAAGTTATCACCACTTTTGAAACGCAAATCATCTGTAAATGGGCTATGGCAATGTAATATAGTCATTGAAAGTTAAGTTATCACCATTTTTGAAGGGCAAATCATCTATAAATGGGCCATGGCTTCCAGTTCGCAAACTGTTGAATGCCCAGAGATGCCCAGATGGTTTTTCTCTGCTTGAAAGTAATAGCATGGCAACCGCAGCTTTCAAGGGCAGCAGTTGATTTTCCAAAATAATCCTGATAGGAATTCACAGCATGACATCCATGGGAAATCCCCTTTCTGAATGGAGGTTTTCCCCTATATAGGAATCTCCTCCATTCAAATTCAGATGGATGGATTTTTCGTTGCCACAATTGTCATCTCCAGCAAGCTCTGCGCCCATTTCGATGTGTCACTGGGGTATACCCCCATGGCCATGAAATAATGGGAACATGATTATTATTGTAATCACTAATTTCAGGGATCTTCACAACATTTTCACACAAACCCACATCTCAAATTGTTGATAAAATATCTCACTCTATCCCCAGTCTATCCTCCCAATCTTCAGGCTGGAACACAGCTAAGTCGCATTTATGTCCCATCTATTCCCAACATGGCGATATCCGCGATCTATCCCATGAAAAATATCTCTGAAAAATTTATCATATTCAGGTAGAACACTCATTTCACCCATTTCTATCCATTTGGCCTTGTTTTCTAGGGTATCCCCAAATCCAATGGTATCCAATGGTCATCATTTTCCAAGGATATCCAATGGTATTTCCAATGGAAAAAAACACCAATTTTCAGAGCCATGGACCGTCACCAAGGCTCTGCCTGCATCAAATTCCAGGGCATCGTTGCAGGCATCAAACCCGAGGCGCTTGCCATGCTGGCCCCGTAGAGGACCTAGCGAATCCCCAAGTACAGACCCGATAAAGCATCAAACCATCGATAGATAGATCAATAGATAGATATAGATATATAGATATATAGATAGATAGATATGTAGATCTATAGATATATAGATATGTAGATCTATAGATATATAGATATATAGATATGTAGATCTATAGATATATAGATATGTAGATCTATAGACATATAGAAACATAGATATAGATATATAGATAGATAAATATATATAGATATATAGATATATAGATAGATAGATATATAGATAGATAGATAGAGATAGAGAGATAGAGAGATAGAGAGATAGAGAGATAGAGAGATAGAGAGATAGAGAGATAGAGATAGAGAGAGATAGAGAGATAGAGAGAGAGATAGAGAGAGATATAGAGAGAGAGAGAGAGATAGAGAGAGATATAGAGAGAGAGAGAGAGATAGAGAGATAGATGGATAGATAGATGGATGGATGGATGGATAGATAGATAGATGGATAGATAGATAGATGGATAGATGGATAGATGGATAGATGGATAGATGGATAGATGGATAGATGGATAGATGGATAGATGGATAGATGGATAGATGGATAGATGGATAGATGGATAGATGGATAGATGGGTAGATGGATAGATGGATAGATGGATAGATGGATAGATGGATAGATGGATAGATGGATAGATGGATAGATGGATAGATGGATAGATGGATAGATGGATAGATGGATAGATGGATAGATGGATAGATGGATAGATGGATAGATGGATAGATGGATAGATGGATAGATGGATAGATGGATAGATGGATAGATGGATAGATGGATAGATGGATAGATGGATAGATGGATAGATGGATAGATGGATAGATGGATAGATAGATAGATAGATAGATAGATAGGGAGAGATCGGGAGAGATGTACATAACAGAAATATTTATATAATGTTATATGCATATCTACAAGTTAGAATAGCCCTTGCCCATCTTCCTATCCTCCACAAGCGCAAACATACAAACAACATTTCATAACAACCAAAGCCCCTAACAAATCATAACAACCCCAGCACAACCACAAAACCAATGAAATATCAATCAACCGAGACAAGAACAAAACCATAACAACCAATCCACAAAATAAATCAAAACAATCCCCCATCACAAGAATTAATCCCTTCCTCCTATTACTAAACCCCACCCAAATACTAAAAACTAGTGTCCATCTCCAATTTTGGACAATTTCAGATTGGCCAATTTGACTTTTAATTGATCCCCTTTAGAAAACAATTTAAAAATAAAGCTACCATTTGTGGGTTTTCCTCCTTAATACTAAAAACTAGTTCACCCCGGGGTGTTTATTATTAGGGTCCGTCCGATTTTTTTTAATTTTTTATTTTAAGGTGTTTAATTTAGTATTATAGGGGGAAGCTTCGAAATCCAATTTTTGGCAATATTTTAATCGCGTTATATAAAGAAATTTAATTGATTTTGAGATCGGAAAAAATAGTTTTTATTATTAAGGGTTTTAATTTAATATTAGGAGGAAAGCTTCGAAATCCAATTTTTGGCAATATTTTAATCGCGTTATATAAAGAAATTTAATTGATTTTGAGATCGGAAAAAATCGTTTTTATTATTAAGGGTTTTAATTTAATATTAGGGGAAAGCTTCGAAATCCAATTTTTGGCAATATTTTAATCGCGTTATATAAAGAAATTTAATTGAGTTTGAGATCGGAAAAACATAGTTTTTATTATTAAGGGTTTTAATTTAATATTAGGAGGAAAGCTTCGAAATCCAATTTTTGGCAATATTTTAATCGCGTTATATAAAGAAATTAGATTGATTTTGAGATCGGAAAAAATAGTTTTTATTATTAAGGGTTTAATTTTATTAATAGGGTTCCCTAATAATAAATACCCCCCTAATACTAACAACTACCTGCCGTGTTTATTATTTGGGGGGGACGTTTAGTATTAGGAGGAAGGGATTATTCAACAAACCAACCAATAAGATTGTTGAAGAATTCATACCCAAAAATATTCAGTGAACCAATCATCCCCATAAAAACTCAACCAATCAACCATCATAAAATCCATCATAAAATAAGGGGGCAAGGTCTCCCTTATAGAGAAACCGAGTCATGTCGAACTAAGGACTAGACTGAATCTGCACGAACTCCTGCCGCCAATGCACTGACTGCACCGACTCTACTGTAGAACCATGTAGAAACGACTAGTGATGACCTACAGGTATCATGAGAATACAAACCCATTGATCCTGTTCAAAGTATGACGAAGTAAAATCCACATGAAAAAGTTAACCCACAAAAATCGAATGAATGAAATAACAAAAAAAGGTGGGCCGAAAAACACAGAGCCATGGGAAGTCATACAAAACAGGCGAAGATCAGGTGACTCGGATCATCCTCCCACACTTACAAATCAACTCAAAGACATTCAGAGACTCTACCCTGGCAATAAAAGAGTGACTTGACCTCTGGATCTGCGCGATGGATTCAAAGGGAAGTAATATCAGGCAATCTCATGAAATATCATACCGCACTGTCGCACTGTGGATATTTCCCAAGGTGGAATGCAGATTGTCCAACTCAGATGTTTTGAAGTACCGCTCAAGATAAGGCATCCTTTCTTCAAACCATTTGAGCAGTGAAACCTGAAATGTCATTCCATGAAATAGTGGTTGATGATGGTGGATTTCGAGTTCATGATCATAATTCATGACATTTCATGACAATTCCCAATGGTTGGCATTTTTTTCCGAGGCTATACTAATCATATCTACCCTCTGGTTATTTAACATAGCCATGGAAAATGGATGAAAATGGCCCATTTATAGATGATTTTCCCAGCTTAATACCTCCATTTATAAGGGATTTTCCATGGCTATGTTAGTCATAACCAGATGGGAATCAAAAATTACTCTACTTCGTGTGATCCCCACCATGACATGTCAGGACGTATATTTGGACATATATTTAGTATATTCTGACATCCTATCTGACATATATTCTGGCATATATTCTGGCATTCTATCTGGCATATATCCTGACATTCCACCTGGCATTCTATCTGGCAGTCTATCTGGCATTCTATCTGACATATTTTCTGACATTTCATCTGACATATATTCTGGCATTCTACCTGTCATTTATTCTGACATATATTCTGGCATTCTATCTGACATATATTCTGGCATATATTCTGGCATTCTATCTGGCATTATATCTGACATATATTTTGGCATTCTATCTGACATATATTCTGGCATATATGTTGGCATTCTATCTGGCATTATATCTGACATATATTCTGGCATTCTATCTGACATATATTCTGGCATATATTCTGGCATTCTATCTGGCATTATATCTGACATATATTTTGGCATTCTATCTGGGCATATATGTTGGCATTCTATCTGGCATTATATCTGACATTCTATCTGACATTCTATCTGGCAATTTATCTGGCATTCTTTCTGGCATTCTTTCTGGCATTCTATCTGGCTATCTGGCATCCTATCTATCTGGCATTCTATCTGGCTATTCTTTCTGATTCTATCTGGCATTCTATCTGGCATCCTATCTGACATTCTATCTGGCATTCTATCTGGCAGTCTATCTGACATTCCTACATGAGGTCCGGCAGGGAACACTTGGCGTGGATACTCGCAGTTGAGGTCCGGCAGGGAACACTGGGCGTGGATGGTCGTGGTTGAGGTCCGGCAGGGAACACTGGGCGCGGATGGTCGTGGTTGAGGTCCGGCAGGGAACACTGGGCGTGGATGGTCGTGGTTGAGGTCCGGCAGGGAACACTGGGCGTGGATGGTCGTGGTTGAGGTCCGGCAGGGAACACTGGGCGTGGGTGGTCGTGGTTGAGGTGCGGCAGAGAACACTGTGGATCGCGGGTTGCAGTTGAGCAAGGACGACGAGGACGACGAGGACGGCGAGGACGACGAGGAGGACGAGGAGGAGGAGGAGAGGAGGACGAGGCAGGAGGAGGCGGAGGAGGAGGAGAAGGAGGAGGAGGACGAGGAGGCAACTGACATAAAATCTAACAACCCTCACCTGGCAGGTGGGGAAAAACCAACAGGGCTACCCGCTACCCCCTGTTAGGCTGCAGATCAACCTTGTCCCTCGAGATGTCGCAGGGATCGCAGAATCTCGGAGCAAGACCTCCATTGGCGATTCTCTCTGCATGCGTTGATGGCTTTCCGGTACAGCCTTGGTGGAGCCACAGCACCAAAAAAGCGCTGTGGGTCACAGGTTGGAACCTAAATCCATGGAACAATATGGAACATCATGGAACAATATTATCCCGGATGGATGATTCCATGTTTCTTGGACCAATCTTTTCGAGAAAAACGGGGCGGAATACGAACTCTGAACTCGTGACGACCCAGACCAGAGATCTGGGTCGACTGCTGCCAGTGATTTTGGAGGTTTTTCCAATATGAAACAGCCATGACGCAATCTTGTCGCTCCTTGAAACATGCAAAAAGTGCTTGTTTGGGATTCAAGATACAGCTTTAAAATATTTTAAAATGATCCGTGCCCTGCAAACATCTCGACTCCACCCTCGGGTCGATGTCAGAGTGTAGCGCTTGGATGTGCATCTTGGATAGGCACTCCAGGAACCCCGGGCTATTCGATGCTATCCGAGGTGAACAAATTGCCAAGTTCCAGTTGCACTGATCTTCTGTCTCAATAGACAAAGTATATCAAATGATGATGTACAGGGTGGAATTTTACCATGATGTCTGAAAATGAGATGGTAACCCCCTTTTTAATGGCAATTCTACTAGTGACTAGTGAAGTGGACTTTTTTGCCAGTGGATGCCATGAGTTAAACGGAAGAACCGGAAGAACCATGAGTCCTACTGCTCAATGGTCAATGTAAAACGCTCTGATATGCGGCATATGCGGCATATGCGGCATATGCGGCATAACTTCATCACGATTCAGTTGTGGTTTTTACCCCAAGTTTTTTCAGATGAAATCCATGGTATTCCATGGTCATGTTCGACAGGATCAGCATCTGCCCTGTGGGGATCGCAGGATCGCAGTCACCAGCATGGCGGCTATGGTGATTTCCATATTTCACAGGATGAAATGGGGATTTCATGGGAATTTCAATGTAAGATTTAAGGGCATTTTCTGGGTAACAAACCCAGGTACGCCCGTAAACAACATCACAAAAGTTTCTATCATTCTCTTGGGAGGTTAGATCATGCTAGATCGATCCACAAGGTTGGTTGGTTTCAGAAAGTTTCTGCTGTGAAACCATCCACTTCTGGATTATTCTGCGGGCGAATTGTTTTTGAACCATACCGGCAATTTTTTTAAAAATGGAGCCAACGAACATGGTTTCAAACATGATTTTACCTTTCTTCTGGTCATGAGATTCCAGCAAATTATTCTTTGGGCTGTAGATATATGCGCATTCTCAATAGGCTCAAATCTCATTCATCCGAGGCTCAATTCCACAATTGTGTTGGATAAATCAACTTATTGTTGGCTTCCTCCTCCATCATGTTGGTAGATTACAACTATTTTGATTGGTGCTATCCCCATTTCATAGCTTTTCTACCGGACTATTTTGCCCTCCTCCGAAAAAACCACCTGCTACGAAATCACCACGTTCTCCTTACAAGTTCGCCTCCAAGTTGCGGTAGATCCAACGCGATACCCTCCTCTCTGGCGACCTAAGTTGCAGTTTTGAGGTTGAAATCATGTGGCCATTGCCTGTTTAGATGTCATAGATATATCTTTAACAAAGGACCCTCCAAGAAAATCAAGAAAATGGAACAATGAAATCAAGTGACATCAAAAAAGTGGTGAAACAAAAGGCACTTGCTACGGGAACACTGCCCTCCAATTATATTCCCAAGTTCGTAAACCCCACTTGGGAATGCTTTATTATTGGGTTTACCATTATACAACCATTATACGACCATTATACAACCATTGATAACCATTATATTCCCATTAAAGTCCCGATAACATCCCATTAACATCCCACTAAATAAGAATTGAACAACAAACACATATCATCACATATCCCTCAGTATATTCCCATTAAATCTCAGCATCTTCATTTCCAATCTTTTTGAAATCCCATTTAAATCCCATTAAATCCCATTAGATCCCATTAAATCCCATTAGATCCCATTAAACCACCAGTAAATCACCATACCAAAGGGAACCGATCGACCCAGATCGACCCAGATTCCCAGTACCATCTTGGCTCCGCACGGCCAAAACACTGGTGGATTCGCGCCACTGACCCCTGAAGCCATACTCGCTGATGGCCTCGCGTGCCGAGTAGAATGGTGGCTAGCAACCTTGCGCTATATTAGATTAGTGTGACTACATTTAAAATGTATTGTGTATATGTAATATGTATATGTATATATGATATATATGATATATATATATATATATCATATGTTTATATTATACTGTATTAAATTATATTATATTAAATATAATATATATTATGTATACTTACATCATCATCTGACTGCTCATTTTTCCTGCCCTTCAAGGCTTCAAGCGCGGCAACTTTGCCTCCACGTATATGTTTTGGGGTTGCAACCCATGTGTTGTGCATGTTTATAAGCAATGTGCAACCATAGTGAGTTGTAACCAGAACAATGTTGCTATAATATGGTTGATATCCCCTTGTGCCACTTCCAAACCACTTACTACATATTACTAGATCGGACCCCATGACAAATCCACTACAACCATGGATTTCCAGATTGAATAGAACGAATTGGAGGGTGAATACCATCTGGGAAACCAACTTGGAAATGGACAAACCATGAGCAGGAGCATTTTTGATGGAACAGGTCTTACCCTTCTATCTTGGTTTCCCAAAGAGTGAGTCTTGTTACCCATCAAAAACTAAATCTTTAGCTGGTTAGTTGGACCAAAGTAGCCATCCTGTCACTTCACCCAGTTACATCCCATGATATTTCCACTATTAAGCAGTTATTGATATTCATTGTTAGTTGTATATCCATATTCTTACCATATTCTTGATGGGATTCAACCCCGCATCTTGTCAGGTTTTTTAAATACCCATCCAGTTTATTGGTAATCCCGGAACCCTCGTAACCATACAAACCCTGATTTGGTAATGGATCTATCGACCTATTCAATTTTTGTACCCTATTGGGGGGTATTTGACAGTACAATGGTCTGCCCCTGTTATAAGTTGGCTTATAACTAACTAGATAGAATGCTCTGGAATGCTACAGACATATCTAGTATATATATATACACGTATATATATAATATCATTATATATCTATCAAATCTACCATTTTTAGCCAATCGTTAGTCAATCGTTGCACCAACTTGGCACGGTGCACGTTGGGGAATCCGGATTCTCCAGCCGCCTGACTGCAGAGCTTTAACGTCTCTGTCCATGGCAGGGCCATCCATGGCCATCGCTCAGAACCCGCAAAGTTCAATCACGAACTTTGAATCGTCGTCAAAAAAACAACAAAAAGGGGCAATTGTACAAGAAATATCAGATTTGTTATGATTTGTTGTCCTTATCATCAATATTTAGCACTCTTACTAATTTCATTTCTTTTGCGGAATTGCCAAAAGTTGGGACAAGCCAATGTAAGAACATTGTAGGTCAATGCATTTACATTGTTGTGTGGCCGGCTACAGTAAAACAGAGGAAAGTGTCACTTTCACTTTCGGTCTTGCACGGGATTTCCACAGAAATCCCTCGATCTGTAGCGAACCATGCGAAGCTGTCAAATGGCTATGGCTAAAGTATGCTAAAGTGAGGCACCAAGGGACCTACAAAACCAATCATTCTTATAGTATTTACCCAAGCTGTCGAGGAACACCTCCCTTGACCTTCAATGGCCACTCAACATAATGGCCCAGAGTTTCCAAATAATTCTACAGGCTCATGAGTTTTTTTAAATCCATTTTACCAATTACCAATTTAACCTTCCATTGACATCGGGATATTCCCTAATGTTCCCATCCATGCCGTTAGCACTGAAATGGCCGGTCCGCCTTTTCTTTTCGGCAGCTTTCTGCGCAGTGCATTGTCATTCAAGTGTCTTTTTGCAAAAGAGTCTGGCGTTTGGAAGGTTCATCGGTTGGCTGTGGACCTGTGGACCTGTGGACCTTGCAGAACACCCAAATCTGTCACGTCGATCTTTTTCTTCAGAGCCATCCTGTCCACAATTTTATTATGTTGGAGATCGAATCTGCAGATGTGCATCTGCTAAAGAGTGAACCTTGCCAACCTGCCAAAAAAACCGTGAGTGTAACACTCCTCAGGAGAGGTTTCCCCGTCTTTGAAACTACCTGGGTTGACCCGCTGCCGTCACAGCATGTCACAGCCCAGTATCTTGAATGGCACTATCGACCCCAACATGTGGGGGTCAAGGGTTTCTTTACGCTGATCATCGCTGTGGAAGATCCTTCACGGCTTTCAAGATGGTGGTCATTGCCTCCTTGAGATCATTGGGCATCTCTTCACCTAATCAGAATACCGAAATCCCAAGGGATCAGCTGGATGACGTAAAAAAAACACATGTCTAGACATTCATGACGAAAAAAGGAACAACTCATGACGATTCCGAACATGACGAGATTTCCCAAAGAGTACTTCGGCCATTTAGGGATAACAGATTTCCGCCACAACCATCGGTCACATGGGGTCGCTATACGAATAGAGTCTACACTCGCTGGGCATGGCATCACAACACCTGGTTCACACGATTTCCATGCTACTGGGCCCGGTGGTCCAACTATCCTCTGGCAATCTCTGGTGTAATTTGGCACCATTGGACAATGAAATTACCCATTTGCTTCGATGACTCACCTCTTTCTTTTCAAACTGTCCATGGTTTCCATGGCTATGTTGGATATGATATGAGATGGTATATAGTACATTATAATACAATTCCCGGAAGATCCCATTAAAACATATTAAAACCCCAGAAAATCCTCATGAAAGCACGCTACAAAACCGTCTCAAAACACCAAGCGCGGCGCGCGCCTTTCACATGCGTCACCATCCATTTGGGTTGGATGTTGGCTTCCTCCGCGACCGAATCCTTCTTCACCTCATCGGGGATGGATCCAACCACCTATATCACCAAGAGTGACAAACGCAACAGCTACACTTTTTTGATCTTTTTTGTCGCTCAACAATGATCAGTTCATCTGCCTTTTCTTACTTCTTTTACTCAAAAAACACATACCATCTGGTTATTTAACATAGCCATGGAAAATAACACACTTATAGATGTTTTTCCCGGCTACAAACCTCCATTTATAAGGGATTTTCCATGGCTATGTTAAATAACCAGATGGTGGGGGTGGTCCTGACAGCCAAGCAGCGGCTTTCACCATCATTGGAATCGACTTGCTGAAATCCAAGCCCAATGGCTTTTGCTGAAAATCCACCTGGCGCCATTTTCGAAACACCAGAAACTTGGCAAAAAAAGGCAAGATACCCTCTGGTAAATAAACATAGACCCTGGCGGATAGGGGTTGGAAGACTAGTTTCCATTAAAAATTAGTGATTTTCAGGGTCTATGTTTATTTACCAGAGGGTAAGTGCATACCCCCACTATCTCATACTACTTCACTATTTCCACGGGGAACATGATGTTCTATGATGTTCTGAACCATTGGAATGTGCCACTCAAGCAAACCCAAATTAAGGATTCATAATTTCGAGCCATACTCCGATGGGCATGGTTCCAGAAGGCTTCTGGTCCCGTCTGCAACGCCAGTTTGAGTGGGTACTAGTTCCACTCAATAAGTGGGTATATATATATGTATATATATATATATACCGTAAATTACAAAGGTCATATGCAAACTTTTGTGGTATAACGGTAAAGCGATGGTGACACCCTCTAATAACCCCAACATTGTGGGCCTGTTGCTGGTCATATCATCGGCACAAACCTTATTAGTTTTTCAAATCGATCGTTTCCTGAATCTTCGGCATTATGTGTGGGGCTTGGGTCATGTGGCTACTGATTCAACGAGGAAATTCAACAAAAAATACAAAGAAAAACTCAGTCTCACTTGAGACGTACAAACGCAGATTCCCACCATCAACGTGGTTGGCCATATGCATGACTAATCCTGATGGTATCCCTCTTAACCCGTCTATCAAGATCACCAATGGATGTCCATCGGCTGTGAAGGTTTATAACATTTCAATACGTTTCTGAACGCATAAAGTCTGAGAGAAACGCGAGAATTCATATTGTGTTAGACGTAATGAGAAATATGTTAGAATAAATGCCATTTGCCCAAGTTAAACATCAATAAAGTAATTAAAGTTATCAGAATGCCATTGTTTAATGTTTAAATATATTAATAAACCAGAAATGTTCCCTATTAAAACACTCCATGGAGCCAGTGAAGTAGCTACGGTCATCCCCCGCTCACAATTAACGCCAAATCGTGCATGGCACCCATCCCAGTTTTGAGATCTTCAATTCGTACCCAGCGGAAAATAGTTGTTGTATATGTTTATATATTCACATCGCATATTTGATGTATATATTATATATATATTGTATATTGCAGCTGTGATTTTCTAAAGTGCAAGTGCAACACAATATATGCTATGCTACTATGTTGTATACCAGTGCATTACTAACTGTTGTATATCAAGTATGTTTCTCATAGAACAATATTGTATGATTCATTGGAATAGTATGGAATAGTATGGAATAGTATTGACTAGTATGGAATAGTATGGAATAGTACGGAATAGTATGGAATGGCTGTGAAAATATACATCCTCATCAGGCACCTCCTTCACAGAACCATCGGGCAGCTTGAAGGTAAACACTGCACCCGCGGCAACAGCGGGAACGCTTTTGGCCTCGAAGTCTCGGCATGTGTAAAATACATTAAAATAGACTAATATATGATATGTTTCATCATATCAATAACATTCAATAACCATGTCATATCATCTATATTTATATCTCTTATCCACAGTTAGTCCCTATATAAATATCATTGAAATATCTATATCTATAAAATCAGAACCACCAAGAAGATACACTCCATCTCCATTCTTCACCATCTCAATGATCGTAGCCACAAGGCAACGGCCAAGCTGCCAATCCATGTAAAATTCATGGGAATATAACCATCCATGATGGAGTTCAATTGCTTAAGGCAATGGCTACTTGGAACGTACAGTCCCCGGTACCCGTCGTGGAAATCATGGTTTCAGGACGAATAAATTTTTATCAATCTCCAAATACTCGAGCATTAGTACTTATTGTTGTTAACTATATAATATAATGTACATTGCGGAATCATTGGTTTGGCAATGTAGTAGCTGTTGTAACTAAAAGTACCGGACCTTTTATATACGTCCAAAAAAAATGCTACTCCTAAAGGAAACACTAATCCATGGGTCAAAATTGGTGTCTGAAATAGGTGATGTACCCCTAATTCAATTATGTCATTGGTTCATCTCCCATTTTCGTTGGTGAAATCCCATGATCCCATGAAAGATCCTCATGAAATCCCCCCAAAAATCCCACATTTTCCCTGTGAAATCCCATCGTTTTAACCATGTTTTTCAGGCTGCACCCGACCCCTAAAATGGCATCACGGCCACCCGAACCCCAAGCCTTGAAACTTGATACCTTTTCTGCATCTGCCAAAGTTGGTAGCGCTGCAACCTCCTCCACTGGCCCTTCAGCTTTCCTAGCGGAAAGAAATATGGAGTTCCATTGCAAAAGTGCACATCTATATATATATATATATACTGTATGATATATATATATATATATAGATAGATAGATAGATTGATAGATAGATAGTCTCAAAAGAGGTTGGTAGGATCCTGAGGCCAGGAAATTCCAATAGAACAATAGAAAAGCGAGGTCGCCAAGGTGGTTGTGAAGTGGAAGAGGAGGGGCCCTAATGAACCACCAAAACCATCACGCAAGTGACCGCACTCGCTTTTCCTCTATGGGTCAAGCAAAGAAGCATAAAAGCAGAAGCAAGGAAAAGCAGAAAGCAGAAAAGCAAAAAACCGGGAAATAGAAAAGCAAAGAAGCAGGGAAACAGAAATCCAATTTTTGCCAAAAACGGAGAAACAAAACAACCAAAAAAATAGCCATCCTTTTCAATATGTTTTAAAACATAGCTTCAGTTGCCTGGTTGTGTTTTTTTTTCCACAGTGAAACAGTCAAGGGAAATGATCCAATCCGACACTGACAGATTGCAACTGGACCGCTACGTTGGTGATGGGCAGAAGCGGGACTCCAAGGAGTTCTCTCATAGACTGCCTGGTTGGTGGTTGACCTACCCCTCTGAAAAATATGACTTCGTCAGTTGGGATGATTCTTCCCAACATATGGAAAGTCATAAAAGTATATAAAAATCATGTTCCAAACCACCAACCAGCTGCATGTTTACCACCTGTTTTCTTGGGCATCCCTAATCTGGGTCCCATTGGATCGAGGCACCCATCGCAGCAAACGCACAACATGACCGATTGGAAACTCTCTTTCCTTCAACTCTAGCTAAGACTGAAAAGGCGATGGCTGCACCAAAACATCCAGAGCCGGATCCGGGCGGCCATTTTTAAGCCGTGCTCCTGACCCAATGATACCGTACCTGGGGGTTGTCTCAAAATGTTGGGAAAACCATGGAACAGTCCAAAATCTCATAGTCATTCATAGTAGTCATAGTTTCGGTATCATCATTTTCTTGTGAAAACGGGCCGAACTTGGGGGTAGACAAACCCACATGGCAAATCGTTGTAAGTGGCATTTTACGCATCGATTTGTCAATTCCGGCAACATCTACTCCAAGAATTACAGTACGTTGTTCCATTGGCCACCTGATAGTAAACAAAAATTAGAAAGTTGATCTATAACTAAGCTAATTAGGATTTACGCAGAAATACCCACAATAGGTTTATCAAGCACTATAAACCAAATCACTATTGGGGGGAGCCCTTCATGCACCCCATCCTCATCAACCGCCCCAGTGTTGAAGCTTCCCCCCCTTTTTCTTGAACGTTGCAGCAGAGCCGAGCCCAGCCGCCTCAGGGTTTGTAAATCAACGCCGGCAGCGTTGACCATTTCAAAGGGATAAATTTCAAGTGGCACGCTCAAACAAAGTTTAAGCTTGCCAGGTGGATCTTATTTTTTTGCAAGTTATGTTTTTGTAATCTCCACCTGTCAGCTAAGCGATCGCCAGATTGTTTGGCGCCCAGGTGTGTCTTTCAGAGGCACCTGGAGCATATGGGAGTTTCTTTCGTTTCTTTCTCTCTGTCGCTTTGGGGATCTATCAACTATCAACAATTATATCAACATCTCTCTTCACATCGAAGTAAATTATGAAACTTATGAGCTGTACTTAGACTTAGAGTGAAACACTCAAGCTGGAGCTCTGAAAAGAATGGCAAATGGTGTCTGTGCCAACCCACGGTGCAGTGTTACGTCAACCCTGTGGGTGATTAGCTTGTCACAGCCACTAAAGATTTGACAGCATGGTCGCAAGCTTATCATTAGATGGTCAACAAGTTATCAAAAACCTATAGCGACCCAGCTTTGTGGTTAGAGATTGGGCAGAGGGACAAGACATTTTTCATGTGGCAGTTTGGGCAATTGTGCAGTTGGATGCAACCTCGCAAAAAAAATGACACAGACATCTGAACCGAACTCTTGGAACTCGCTACACAGCCAATCCAGTCCGAAAAAACCTTCGGTGTGTGCGTACACCACAACCTCTGGCTCGGTTCAACACTTCACTGGCAACTCTGGAGCACCTGCAATGGGCACAGTTCATTAACAGCGGGCTGGGCGGATTTTCATCATGCAGTGACCAGCATTGGTGGCCTTGTTCACAAACTTCCGGGCGTCAAATGTTGGGGTCTGGTTTGGTGTCGAGATGTCTCACCTGGGCTCCGAGCATCACTGATGCAGAACAGGTCATGTGAGATGTCGTCGTTTCAACTTATGCAGGGTGGCCCCTGAGGACGAAAGAGATGGAGCAGGCAACAATAGGCAACACCAAAGAGCAAAGACCAGAACGCGGAGATCCGCATCACAAGATTTCAGGATCGAAATGACTGCGTCGACATCGTTGAGCCAACTGAGTCAACTAGGCTGACTAGGCTGGCTTGAAAAATCTCAGAATCCCAACTGCGGGGTGGCAACAGGGTCTATTACAAAGCGTTCGCAGTGTCGGTAGTTGTTCAAGAGTGAGACCAAACATGCTGGAAAAAGGCTGGTGCAGCGAATCGTCCTCTCCACACGACACAAAAATGTCTCTGCATTGATCAAACCAATCTATGACCGATCATTCTCTGTGGGGCACCTCAAGTATGTGCAACCAACCTGCGCAGTGCACAGGGAGAGCGAGCTCCCCAAGGAGCTTGGAGTGGATATAAAATCTGGAAACTTATTTGCTGCTGACATCTGCTGACACTTCCGATCTGGCTAGCCATCTGGCGCTCTGAAACTGTCTCCATCATGCCAAAAACGGACAAAGCACAGCCGCATCGGAGTTCAATCCAAGCATGTCATTGATCCACCACCGGTCTGGGATGCCAAGCCAAACCTCTTCAGAGCCTTGTTGCAACTGATGAAAAAAGCGACACATCTTCATTATCTTCATTTCTGATGCCTTTCGTGCATAGATTTCCCACATCAATGCCGAATCTCGAGCTTGGATCACGTTTTCACAAGATTTCACGAGTCCCTTCAAGATGCAAACTTGCTCTCTCCAGTTAGTGCACTGGAATTCTGTGGCAAAGGAGCGGCAATGGCAGATGCATCAGCTTCACAGGTGTCCATGCTGTCGTGCGGAAAATCTGTGGCCGTTCACGATGTGGCGCTTGGAAACAGCTGGCACTGCCTCGGCACAGATCCGCTGTCGGACCCATGTCATGGAACACATGGAACACATGGAACGAACCGGGCGGACCAACACGTGTTGAACGTGTTGTGCTTCGGCAAAGGGCATCAGCTGGAGGGGCATCAGCTGTGGCGAGGTCGGATTGGGGCCTTCAAAAACCGTTTGGAGGACTTTTTGGACTTTTTTGAGTCGATCTCTGGAATCCAGTTCTCATGACTGATCAGCTCCGGAGAGGCCGAGGCCAGCAAGGCCTTGTTGAATCCAGGCACCCTTGAGCTTTCAGCATGAACCAAGAGTCAAATGTGTTGAAACGCTTGGAGTGATAGCTAAGACCTGATTTGCATCACGTGAACTAACGATTTCCACTGTATTTGCTGATGCAAAATCTCAAATCTCAACCTGTGCCACTCCCAAAGACTGAAAAACTGGGAGTAAAAGCGCCCCACCTGGCTGTAGCCAGCGCCAAATCCGTGAAGTCCGGTGGAAGATGCTTCTGGGGATGCAAAATACTCTTGGTTTTTCTCATCATTTTCTCACCATTGTTTCCTTCTTTTCCTTGGATTCCATAGATTCTAGAAACATTCCATAGATTCCATCACTTCGATAGACCTCATTGGCACCTCAGCGAATCTTTGCGACACCCAGACGGAAGATTCTGCTTCTGCTCTCTGAAATGCAAGCTGGATTGAAACAAAGAGATAAACAAAGTATCACATGGGTGAGGCTAACATTGGGCGTAGCCTACATCGACCAACATGGCATTTGGTTATAGAGGCAACAGAGGGCGGATAGCTTTACAGCTGGACCTGACCTCATGCCGAAGCGTCAGAATCACTTTGGAACGCTGCCCGAAGAATATGACTTTCACCTTGGAAATCAGATCAACATCGAATGGACGGGTGACTGGACTGGTCACTTGATGAACCGCATGCAGTGAACAGGGCTGAAGGACAGCAAGTCTAGGTGGAGAATTTCATCATCTGCTCACCCAAGGGATCTGGATATTGATGGAAGAAGCCCATGGCCACCCATGTCTTCAGAGACTTCGTTTCTTTTGCATGTGGATCCGGTGACGAAGCTTTGAACTCTTGCAAGTTTGAGTGAGCTCTGGGCCTTATCTGGTGAAGTCTGCTGGCTTTTTGCACCAAAAGCTGCACTATCTGGATTAACGTGAGAAGTTTTTCTCTATATCCTTCCAGATATTTTCTCTCACCGGAGTTGCAAGGTTTTTTTCCACTGCTGGATGGGACAAGTTCAAACATTTCTGACAGAAGCTCTGCAGAAAGATCCGCAAAATTTGAGGGCGACTGCAGCTTTAGCCCCAATGATGATGTCAAACAATCGAGTTTCAAGGGTCAACTGTGGCTGAAATCCTTGCAGCCCCAAACCCTCAAGGCAACCTGCATTTCCAAGGAGTCCTACGTCATGGCTGTCCTGGCTCGTGTGGGAAAGCACGGAAAGCGCAATGTTGAAGAAGCTCAGGCCGCCTCTTGTGCATGAGACATTTTATCTTTGCTGAACGGTTTATCACATTCCAGGCATTTTTTTAATGGATTCCTACACCAACGACACTGAAATTCACCGGCCAAAATCTCACTGGTTCACCACATCGGCGGCTTCGGACCAGAAATCTTGGGGATCTCTGGAAATCTTGGGGATCTTGGGGATTGCCTGTGGAACCGGGGCCGCCATCAGGCCGTATCGCTATGGCTGTGCAGCACCTGCAGCACCTCTGCCAAGTCATCCAAGTCCCTCACCGAGGATTGAGCTCCTGGACGCTGGAATTCAGCAGATGGCAGGATTGAGCTCCATCAACTTTTTGATGTGGCCGATGACTCCGATGACCAAGTCCACAGATCAGCAGGCCGATGGCTGGCAGCTGTGCTGGTGCTGGTGGTGCTTATAGCAGCACAATGTTGGGCATGCGGTGCACTGTGCAACACGGCGAGAAGCAATCAGGATCTCAGCTGCACAAGGAAACCCAACAGCTGAGTGCCACGCTGTGAGGGATGCGGGGTAAAGCTTTAAAAAAATGTCCCCAGCCCTCTGTGTTTCACATCTTAAGGAAAACAACCAGTGTTGATTGCCATGCTGTACCCTCTGGTCACCAATGGGAAGCTCCGGGTCTTTTTCTCCTGCACGAACCAACCACTGGCACGTCCTGTCAACGATCTCACTTGGCCAAGTGAGATAGAAGCACACTCTGTTGGGCAGGCTGGGGCGCCACTCAACCTGTCCTGAATCAAAAAAAAAAAGATGAGAAAATAAAGGGTCAGGTTGGAAGATCTTTGAATCTCCCGCATCACTCTGGTTGCAACATCAATGCAAATCTGGTCAAGATCTTTGACGAACAGGTGACACGTCTGAAATGGACGAAATGGATGAAATGGAAGGGCAAACCGCCTCTCTTTGGCCTCGCAGATTCAAAAAACATGCCTTCACTGCTTCCATGTGGTTTTCAGTGGTTTTCCTGATCTGATGGGTAGAGTCCAAACAGCACTTGGCCCACAAGGTTTCCTCATCAGCTCAAGTAAGGAATGCTTTAACCACTCCGCCAGACTCGTCCATACCTGGGCATAGAGCTACCATAGCTCAACTTGCCCTTGTTCCTATGGTTTTCTGTCAAAACTTTCACAAAACACGCTGCTTTACGGGATACAAATCGAATTTCCTCTTAGGCATTCCACTTTTCACCACCCAACAGCATCACATAAAACCTCACCCTTGGCACCCGACACCAGTTGCATCTCTTTAGTCCAGCAAGGGCTCGATTTTTCCTCAAACGTGATGAGATTCTCGGCTCTCTGTGCAGACCTGCAATATTCACGCGCGTCCTACAGCAGTTTTGGCCTCAACTAGTTGACCTCAAGAAAGCCCACCTGCACCTGACCAAACCCAAAACTAACCATCTTGCCAGGTTTTGAAGCCACATTTGCTGCTGGTTTCCGGTGAACTACCATAGGACCATAGGCCTCAACATGCATTTCTTATCATTTCTTGTTGCCAAAAAGGCCGCATCCCTTAGCACCTCCAAGCAGCTCTGCTTCATCGCAGTGTCAGTATGTTTCAGGGATCTAACTGATGGATTGATGATGATTGATGAATGGCCATCCTATGCCATTCATTTCACGATCCAACCTATGTATGTCCAGGGGCGAAACAACTCCCGCCTTCACCTTGCGCCCGCGCCGAACCCGATCGGGCGCCGGGACACGTGCCCGGACCCGAGGCCGAACTCGTGGTCGAAAGGTGCGAATGGCTATGACACTGGGGCTGTTTGGGCTGCTTGGGCTGCTTGGGCTGCTTGGGCTGCTGGAGATCCAATTCTCCAGTGAAAGGTGATCAAGATAATTAAGGTGATATTGGTTTATTCAAGATATTGATGATCAAGTCTCAAACCAATGAACGCATTTGAATCATTTGATGTTGTAGAGTCAAGCTCAAATGGGACCCGGTTCTTTTTGTTTTACACGACTCCAACTTCGGACTCTCAATCCCATCTGCATCGTGGCAATCGTGGCAGGTGATGTTCTCATGGGGCAAGCTCTTTGCATCCTGGAGACACATTGTGGGACATATAAAATCCTTTTATAACTTATGATCCTGGCATCACTTCATGGCTTCATGTGCTTCATTTGCCTCGGCCTAGCTTCTGGCTGGTTCCACCAGCCTGGATGGTTCCGGCAGCAACATGGAGCAAGGCGGAGTCCAGGGCTGTCAAGATTCTGACCTCCAAAACTTCCAGCAGTTTGCAGTCAAAAATCACAGGAATTCGTTGACACGTCAGACACGTCAGACACGTCTCATCGCTTTGCTGGTGAACCTGTCAACAATCTTAGGATATGTTAGGTTTGTGCCCACTCTTTTTCATGAACATATCTACATAATTCTACATAGGTCCGCACTTCCATTGTGCACCCATCAGACAAGGGGACTTCACCATGCAGAAACACCCAACACGGGGACCAAGGGGACACGCTGGTCACCTTTGCCAGTCACTTGCAACTGGATTTTAGGGCCATGGATCCTTTCAAACAATGTGGCAGCTTGAAGTGTTGGGTTCTTTGGAAATGCAAAGCAACAAACCCAAGCACCAAAGACTGCTGGCGAAGGGATCTGCTGCGTTCAGGTTAATATATCTCGTCATCTTTTTGACTACCAACAATGCCCAGCTGAACACAGGAACAACGGACACAGTTGGCTTTCTTTGGCTTCCTGATCAACACCTTTTGGCTTGTTGCGACGGTTGCGAAAGCGCCGCTAAGACAAAGCTTTGCAGGTCGTTTTGGTGCCAGTCCATACCCATGGGACCCATGGCTGAGAATTGGTAGAGGCATGTACCAAGGACCAGGTGTAAACTGCAACGGATCATGTCGTGAAATGAAAGACCTCTGAATGACTTCGGATGCCGGTGACTCAGGAGGGAGCAAAATCAGGACTTGGGAATACTTGGGATGTTGGATGACTTCAATGAAGGATTGATGTGATCCACCTATAATCCTAGATGATCCTAGACTGTGGATCTGCACATGTTTCCACCGGTTGCCACCGGTCAGGATTTTCAGCTGACACTGGAGGTCAATCACATCCATGACATCGAGCTGCGCGAGCTGCACCTTACCTACACCTTGGAGCCGAAAAGCTGAGCTGTGCCTTGCCATGATGATAGATCCACATGACCCATCTTGACGAACTGGGAGGCAAGAGGCTGCCGACAACATGGTGCCTTTTGCCAAGGTTGTCACGACAACCATAAACCAACCTGCAGCCTTCATGTCAGGTTCCACTGGTTGAAACTTCCCTGCAGCCGAAAAACTGCACCTGAAGACAGTTGAAAAAGATCCAGATTCAAAACCTGTAAACATCTTTAAACCACAGAGCGCAGTGTCCAGTTGGCAGCTGGCAGCTACCAGCATGCAACCTGCGCTATGCAGCACGCGGCATGTGTTCACCCTGCTGCTTCTGGCTCTTGGCTGCGCTTCACGCGGCTGAAACGGCTGAAGCGGCTGAAGGTCCACCAGTAAGGCCAGAAACTTCAACGCCAGGATGGAAATCTGCTTCCACCGGGGGCGAGATTTCCCAAATGATATCCTGGAAATCTCAGGCCTTGGGATGCAATGTGCACAATGTTTCAGTAGGTGGGATCCCAGGATCCAATCGCGGATTTCGCTTTCAGATCTTTCAGGCTCCAGATGCTGTTGGGCTTGGGGAAATTTGCCGGCATCCCGTGGCAGTGAGCCAGGTCAAGGCGCAAACAACACCTGGCCACCAGGGAAAGTCTGCCTCTTATCTGCGGTCTCCGGAGATCTCCGAAAAGCCAGAGATGCAAGTAGAAAATCGCTGCACTGCAAAATCAAAGCGATTCAGCCGGCTTCAGCGAGGTGCTTAGCATCGCAAGGAACTTGTGGGGCATGGCAGGCAGACTGGGATGGCTATGCTGGCTATGCTGGTAGTCCACCAGCCAGTGCCCAAGGTTCAGCCTCGTCCAGCGCGATGCTGGCCCCGCTGTTGGAACACGATGATGTTGGGCCTCTCAAGTCGACCTCTTGCAATCATTATGAGATGGGGAAACACCACATCTGAGGCCTTTGGAGGCGCATGGTTCAACAAATGTTCAAGAAATTCTCTGGCATGTCATAATCAAGATTAATGGCCAGTGCCAATGAACTGTCACTCAGGGTCGTGCATACATCAAAGCAATCCAAAAGTCTACCACACTCCCAAGCGACAGGGTGGAACTCAGACTGACTCGCAACGCCAAATAACTCCAGCTGCTGACAAGCAAAGAGTTGATGCATGCATGGTGTGTGATCTTCAACAAATTCTACCTTTGTGGGCTTGTTTATTTGTCGGCAACTGTCACACTACTGCCTGCAAACCTGAAAATTGGGGGTTAACTGCACCATATTCAAGTTGAGATCCATGTGCAAAGCACTCATTGTCAAGTGACCCATTTGAAGCCCAAACAATTTTGGCGTCACCTGACCCATTGCCACTTTGCAACAACAGTTATGTTCCTCGCCCTTCGACGTGCTTCTAGTGGCGCGCTCACACGTGTACCTTTCCAACTGGAACTTGAGCGACACCTCGACACATGCTGCAGGGGCATGGTAGCTGCAGAGGGATGTATCGGTAGACCATGACCCCCATGACCTAATCAGAGGACCGACCACCTGTGAATGACCAAATAAAGACTGTCTTCCGGGTGAAGGTTTGGATGACAGCAAGCAGCACTTTCTGCTGAAACCATTTTCGTTCTCTTCATTGTCGAGTGGCAATGGATCATCATGGTTATCCACTATTTGATTTTTTTGGATGGGAAAATCATCTGCAAGTGGATAGTTTTGTGTCCAGGGTCAGGCTCAAAAAGCATTCTTGCACTTTGCAGCCTTTGCAGCTTCCAATTTTATTCATATTTCCCCTGAGTTCAACTGCTGCAACTTGGCCTCAACTTGACCTCAACTTGCTGTGCCACACATCTCCTGATCCATCAGCTGAGGATTAAAGGCTGTGATTTCACACCGAGACATAGATCCAATTCAACCAACTGGTTGTCGAGCAACGAGTGAGGTGTAGCATAACTGGCTGCCCGGTGAAGAATCCTTTCTGTTGATCACTTCCGCGGGATGATTTTCACTAGACTTTTCTTTAGACTTCCAGGTTTTCACTTCCAGTTACTGAAGACCTACGGCGCCGCGACAACATGCGTCAAGCCTCCAGAGCAAGCTCCAGGTCGCTTGAACTAAGAATCGAACTGTCATCCAACGATTCGTTGGACAGGTGCTTGAACTTACCAAGATCCTTATTGATGCAGACCTTTCCAGCATCCAGCGAACAACTGCTGGCTCGATTAGCTGGAAATGAAGACGAATCGTTTCATCTTGACGGCCAACTGTGCTTAAACGTCTATAAAGCCTCATTGCATCTCAGCTTTGTTTCCTGACATCAACTGTGCTGAGTTTGCCGTGGCTTTGATCTTCAGAGTACCGGAAGCACACAAGCAACATCCTTCCATCATAAACCCATCAGCCAGGAAGAAGCATGCTATGACCAGTGAATGAACTGGCATGTGGACGAAAATTTTCTATTGAACTGCCGCAGCCTGGCTTCCAATCATTTTCAATTGGTTAGGAATTTCATGGAATTTCAAGCTCTTTGATTCAGCTTCTATTCGCCTCTTTGAGTCAACCAGCCACCAAGGGGTTGGACAACTCCACTTTCCTGAAAGGATCTTTGCCACCAAGGCCGGCATCAAGAGTCACCGCATTGCGGTGTCACCAAGGGTGCTTCAAGGGCCAGGCCGTGAATGCAAAGTGGCCAGACATGGCCCCTCGCTACGTCACTTTCCAACGGATCGAAAAGGAACACAGCGATCCAAGAGGCTTTTGGTGGACCCAGCAACGATGTAGTTGCATCCAACCGCGTGTATTGCTCATAACCCAACTGTTCGTACAGTTAAGAGTCTGTGAGTACAAAATTGCATCTTGGCTGCAGATGCCATGTTTTGCGAAACAGTCTTAGTGGTCAAGTCATGTCAAGTCTGTTGATTGAGTCATTTGTACTATGGAGCAGGTACATAGACTCCAAACAGCTTGAAACCAATCATTTTCCACTTGAGGCCAGCTTCTTGTGGGCAGCAATTCTTGGGACAGTACACATTCAAGATATTCAAGTGTCTAGAAATTTGGACTTTCTGCAATGGATAATATGGATATCCTGCACATCTCTTGAGAGGCTTCACGAACTGCAAATTCAAAAGAATCCCTGCGTCTTGGATGGCGATCCTATGAGGCTGTGGTTCATTCCAACCACATGAAAAATGGACAGAAATCAATATGCATTTCGCTTTTCCTTCTAGACCTCGTTGAGGGAAGGCCAACGCAACGCATGATCATTCTGCACCTGTCAACTTCTCATCAGGTCTCACTTGCTTACACCGGGATGATGCGCAGGTTGTCATTGGGAGCTGTCAGGGTGAATAAAATTTGAGACCTTGTCCCTGTCAAATCACGTCTTAGGAGCATGGATCATTTGAGATGTCATGTGTGTACGTGACTGCTGTGGCCACACTCTGCAATCAGCAGAAGCAATCATGAGTGATCATTTGAACACATTCCAGTTGATAGAATCACAATTGAGAGGGCTTCACGACAATGACAGGCTCATGCACCGCTTCACACCTTGTATTTGCATCCTATTGACATGCTAGTGCGTCTTGCCCGAGCAAAGCAGTGGAGTAAAAATGCGGCTTCGGGTTGCACTGAAGGAACAGTGAAATCTGTGCTGGATATATAGCCAAGAACATTCTCAGGTTTCAGGAGAAGTTCTTTAAAAGGATAAACGTCATCAAAGTGCAGCAAACATGCTGTTCAGTGTTGGCCAATCTATATCACAGCCGAGCTTTGTCGAAGTCTCAATGCCAGTGCACGAGCTCTCAGTGTCACAAATTGTGACAAGCTGCAGCTGCCACTGGTCAACACGACTCCGCGAAGGTCAACTGACTGTACAAATGATGGCCACTCTGGGAGCGAAAATTCTGGATCACTACATGGCCGTGCAAGTTGAACCAGTTTGCACTGCAGCAAGATAACCATCAACTAAGCCAACTAAGCTGAAACATCAGTCTTTTTGGGTCCCTTGCATGTGTCTCCCAGTGCATCTGCAGCCCATTTTCACCTTCGATCCACAGGCGACAGGATACCTGCTGTGTGTCTTCAAGATGCTCACTGTTTGGTGCGTCAACCCGCAGGTCGCTGCGGCTGCGGCTGTAAAATCACAGGCTCAACTTTGCGACATCACGGATCAGCAGCGAGGAACGAGGCCCTCAGTGCCCTGAGGGCCAAGACATGTCGCAGAATTCCCTCAATGCTTGAAGCGACATGTGCATCAGCGACTGCATCTTTTGTCAGATGGCAGTCGCTCTCAGCCGCACTGCCATTGAATACTTATGGTCGCATGGGACATTTCACAGGACGTACTGAAACAGTCAGCACCTGGTACGGCCAGCCAGATCCAACTTGGCCAACGGTCTGCACAGAGATTTTAAAAGGCGTCTTACTGGCTGCCTGGCGTCATGAATGAGATTCTCACAGGAAATGGTGCTTAGGAGAATATGATGATCACTCGGCACTAAATCGTTTGCACCCGAGAAGCTGCCCCATCAGAATGTTCCTGCGTTCTTGTCCTCCACTATGTCATCTTGCACAAGAAATGGTGCTGGACCGGAGAAAAGTTTCCATTGAGAGGGCACTCTGCCCTGGACTTCCGGCTTTGGCTTCCTATGAAAAAAAAACAATCCCGCTGCCCGCTGAAGAAACCCAACTGCAAATTGCAACTGGCCGACCGTTTCTGTGAAGCCGACCGCTTTGGGTACTTGCCCTGCGAATAGGCTGTGGCCTTCTTTCGGATACACATTTTACCGAGGACCGTCTTACGGTTTGAGCTTCTTGTCATCCCAGGATTTGATTCTAACGGTGAACATGTTCCGGGTGCATCGTGTCACAAGCTTTTCATTCAACGTGCGCCAAGCAGAATCGCCCACGGGCACTACCCCTGATTGATTTCCCCCAAAAAACTTGCTCACTTGGTGACATGCAGACGTCGGGGATTCAGAGAACATCGGTAGACAATTGTCACATCCATCACATGATTTAGATTGGCAAGCAATCGCACAAAATGCAAGCAGACTTCAACAGTGACACTGGGAGCTGATGTGATTTGCAAAGACCCACATGGGCAGCCGATACCTCACAGGAATGCCTTGCATTCATTGATGAACATCGGCCAACTCTTGGAATTTCCAGCCGTTGCCGTTGATGTGGTTGATTTTGATGTCGGAAATCAACTGCGCCTCTGGGACCCACAACTTTTAGCATGCGTGTTATTAATTCAAACTACAAGTTGTTCCACTGTGTGTAAGGTTGGACCTTTGGACATCTGAATTTTTGTGGAAACCTCATCTGTAAGACGAAAAAATGCACCGCTCCAAGTTCCTCAAGTTCATCAAGTTCCTCGAGTTCCCAGTGACCACTGTACGGGCCATCCTGGGTCATCCTGGGTCATGCTGGGTCTTGCTGAACTTCATCACCCTGCCAGATGTTTCAAGTTCAGGGTGCCGGCACCAGGTGAGACGGACAAGCGTCGCGTTGATGTTTGGCCTGGCAACGGCCAAACATCTCAACGGTCTCAAGCTTCGCGCGCTTGAAACACATTCCCAGGTGAAAATATGACATCTCCCAGTGCTCCCTTCGCCGGACATAGCCCGCATCAAAGCATCAGAGGCCTCTGGGACACCAGATCCAAACATCCTGGTGATAACATCAGGCTCCAATTTGGATCGGCACCTGGCTGCACCCCAAACATCCCAACTTTCACAACTTTCAGCTGTTCTGAGTGGATCGGTGGATCGGTCGTTGAACCAGGTGGACAGCCACTTGTGAAGAGTTTTGGGAGATCCAATGGAGAGGAAGCCGGTGATATCTGTCAGTGTTGGTATCCAGGCTCACTGGTTGTCCGCACTTCTCCGCAGAGTGAAATAAAGAGATGGTGAAGCACGTCAAGATGATGCCTATATGGCACTCCCTGGATGAACATGATGCTGAAAAAGGGTTTTTCTCTGGATTCCCCTTCGGTTCACATTTCTATGGGATTGAATATCCAGCACCCATAGCTCACATCTTGGTGTAGTGACTTGCACATTTTAGCTGACTTGGGTATTTTCACGCAGAATGTTCTGGTCGAAATCACTCGAAAAGCCAGTGGTTGCTCCCGAACCGTGCTTTGCAAGGATGGCTACGTCCCTCAGAAATCATTCAATCAACAACAGCGCATTCAACTTTGCCCCATCTGCTATCGGCATACAAGGAGTTGTTTCCTGCGTCTGACCTCTTTCAGAAAGCTGTTTTTATTGCACGCAAAGACAGCTTGCAAAGCATCGAGCTTCTAGAATTCCAATCATATCTGTTGCTTGATACAATGAGGCTTTTCCGCAAAGTGCAGATCCCTTTCCAATTGCGCAGCAGAGGCCACAAACCCCAGCTCTGGGTACACTTTTCGCTTCTCCAGACTCGAAACATTATAAGGATCAAAGCACTTCGCTGCGAGCGGCCAAACATCGTGCGGTGCTTTGTTTGGGAGAAGGATCTGCCATGATATATACATGGTGAACTAAGCCACCGAATTCTTGACTGTAGCTACACAATTGTTGAGTGTCGCTATACAATTGTTGACTGTAGCTACACATTTATTGCTCACAAACCAAGGGCCTTTTGGCTGCAGATGCCATGTTTTGCGAAACAGTCTTAGTGGTCAAGTCATGTCAAGTCTGTTGATTGAGTCATTTGTACTATGGAGCAGGTACATAGACTCCAAACAGCTTGAAACCAATCATTTTCCACTTGAGGCCAGCTTCTTGTGGGCAGCAATTCTTGGGACAGTACACATTCAAGATATTCAAGTGTCTAGAAATGTGGACTTTCTGCAATGGATAATATGGATATCCTGCACATCTCTTGAGAGGCTTCACGAACTGCAAATTCAAAAGAATCCCTGCGTCTTGGATGGCGATCCTATGAGGCTGTGGTTCATTCCAACCACATGAAAAATGGACAGAAATCAATATGCATTTCGCTTTTCCTTCTAGACCTCGTTGAGGGAAGGCCAACGCAACGCGTGATCATTCTGCACCTGTCAACTTCTCATCAGGTCTCACTTGCTTACACCGGGATGATGCGCAGGTTGTCATTGGGAGCTATCAGGGTGAATAAAATTTGAGACCTCGTCCCTGTCAAATCACGTCTTGGGAGCATGGATCATTTGAGATGTCATGTGTGTACGTGACTGCTGTGGCCACACTCTGCAATCAGCAGAAGCAATCATGAGTGATCAATTGCACACATTCCAGTTGATAGAATCACAATTGAGAGGGCTTCACGACAATGACAAGCTAATGCACCGCTTCAGACCTTGTATTGACATCCTCTTGACATGCTAGCACGTCTTGCCCGAGCAAAGCAGTGGAGAAAAGCTACGGTTTCAGGTTGCACTGAAGGAACAGTAAAATCAGTAAAATCTGTACTGGACAAGAGATGCATGTTGCGAAGGGGTAGAATTGCCAACAAACAAACCGTCACCAAAGTGCAACCGATGCAACCGCTATGGCGTTTTTCATGGAGGCAAAGTGTCACGGTTCACCAGGCTTCGCACGCTTCGCGCTAGGGAAAGCACCGAAATTGATGACAAATCTCCGAGCATGCAGCCCTCTCTCACAGGGTTTTGTGAGGCAAAATCATCATTTTTGAAAGAGTGGAACAAACGTTGAGAATCCTGAAATTCACACATTATGCTGCTTGTTTGATTGGGAAGCCACCCAGTTTCCAGTGAAACTACAGCATCGGATTTTCACTAGACTTTGGTCCAGATCGCTCAACTCACAGTATTTCTAGTGTAGCAGGTAATGCCAGCTATCGCTATCTCACCGCGCTTCACCGCGCTTCACCGCGCGTAAGCAACGCCAACAGTGGCCACAAACTTACCTCAAACTTCACCAGGACTGACCTCCGATCCTGAAACTGCACGTGAATTGGATCATGGACCAACGTTGGAAGCAGCTGAAAGGTCGGTACATATGTGGCAAGCGGATTGTCATGGGATGTCTCAAGTTGATCTAAAAATGGATCTCCGGCGGAAGCAACATCTTTGCAGCTCAAGAGACATCAAATACTTCACCCTGTACCATCTGGACCTGCTCTTTTGCGGCATCTGGGTTCTTCGGATCACCAAGCTCCTTGTTAACCCAACTGCTTTCACCTCTGTCTTCGTGCGCAGGCTATGGCAAGTGTCAACTGGTTTTGTCGTTTCACACCCTGGACGTCCATCGGGGTCATGTGATGTTCCGTCGTCCCGTGGAGAGTTTCTACCTCCGCCAGGAACAGCACTATGACATCTATGACTACCAGGGCACCATCTGCTCCATGCTGAACAACTTGGGAGTCTTGGGAGCTGTGAAAAACTTCAAACTTTCAAGCCGCCCCTTGGTTGCCAGCTTCGCTTCGACATCAGCCGTCACGGCCGTCACGGCCGTCACGGCCGTCACGGCCGTCACGCATGGCTTTCAGGGCTCTGGGCTCGTTGCGAGTCTCCAGGTTTCCAAGGGGTCGATGCCAATAGCACAGCTGTATCAGAACGGCTGTATCAGAACGGCTCACCTTGTTGGACAAATCAAATTCTGATCGCAGAAATCGCTGGCCTCCCAAATGTCCACCTTTAGAAGCGATCCTAACACAATTCCATCTTGGCAGAGCTCAGAAGTTTCGCTGGAAAGCTTTAGCTGGAAGCAGATCTTCCACCTGTTTGCTTCATGATCGAAGCTGTGCACTGAAATGTTTTGGGAATCATCTTGCACAGCTGCTGAGTTTGACTAGGGCCAGAATTTTTAAAGGAGACGACCACTCATCATGGAGCCCTTTTGCACAGCAAGATGAGATTTATTTACACAGCAGGACCATCACCTCTTGGCATCTTACTCTCACTCGTGGCCTTGCTATGACCTCATTGAAACCGTGAATCGGGCACCCTCTTTTCGCCTCAGCCTTTTAAAGCGGAAAAACTAGGCATGTATAACCGGGAACATCTGAGTTTGTCTGGAAATTGGCTAGTACCCCAAAATTCCATAAAAATCCAGTGGAAGTGATCTGTTTTCTCATGTAAAGACTTGCCATTTGACTTGTGAGACCGTCACTGGCCGTTTTTGGAGCAGAACCCCACCTGACCAGGGGCTGATCAAGCTGATCAGCCACGGAAACAGCAATTTTCTGCAGAGAACTTTTGGCACAGCTGTGTCCCCTCTGCCTAGAGGGAACTCCTGCAATCATGCCTCAAGGTTGAAGTGTTTGAAGCGTTTGAAGCGTTTGAAACACCTCTGGTGCAGTTCACATGTCAACCCTTTGAAAGGTTGGTCATGGCTCTGGCTTCTTAGCCTGTTATTGCACCAGGAGTTGCGAAGCTGGCAGCACTATCCGTTGGAAACATTGGAAACCTGAGACTCAGCAGCAACTTGTGCAGCATGCAAAACATTAGCGGAAGTATTGGATTAACAGAGAACATTGGCCGTCTTCTTGGCATTTTGTTCGTGTGCAGAAGCTATTGCTATGGCTATGGCGGTTGCCTTCACAAATGTCCTCGCTTCAGTCGGTTGGGCTGGTCTCATCACCATTCTCATTCAACGTCGGGTGCCACTTGCAGCTGCACCGGCAAAGGGCTCAGCATAGCGCACGCGATTTCCAAGCATTTTATGAATTGAATCCAATTTGACGTGACGGCATTTTTGCCTGGAAAATCTGGAGGAATTCCAACAAATGCAGTGTCACACTGGCAAATGAGATGCGTGTCTTTCCGAGTTAAGTCATACCTGACTCGGCAACCTTTTGCATGGAAACTGCATGGTGGTTTCTGCGACGGGATGGGTGAAAATTGAAACTTCCCCACCTGCATGATGTCAGGAAGGGAGTCTATTGAGTCCATCGCAGACCGAAGCAGCTTCAAACCGGCGCTTCAAACCGGCGTGATTCGTCGGCTAGCCGACATGAGCGGTGTTAAACGGCCATTGGAAAAGCCAACAATCCACTTTCCCTTTCGCCATGACCTTCACCTACCATGCCTTTCGCCGATCGCATACTAAAACCCTGGTGGCCAGTGGCGCTGGGCTCTCCTGCCCCAAGTCTATCCAATTTCACCATGCGACCCTTTCCGGCACATGCATTTTGCTTAGCCGAAACTGAAACTCCATGAGAAAATCTCTACAAAAGGGTTTGTTATTTCTGCTATGCTGATCACATAACCATGTTCACTGTCCTTGGGTCTCAAAGTGCTGCAGTGCTGCAGTGCTGCAGGGCCAAATGGCATGGTTTTGTCGATATCCCGTGGCTTTTTCTTTGTTTCAAGTCATCTTCAGTGGGGACAACAGGACTGGACCATTTAAACCCTTAGACATCCTTAGTTCTCAGCCCGTTACATGGACAACTTAATTCTCAGCTGAACGCCGTCGCAAACACAATCTGTGGTGAGAAGTGGTGTATCCTGTCTCAAAAACCTGCAGTCTTCACCATCTTCACCTTGGCTTGTTCTCTTCAGAGGTGCTTCCCAACTATGCTCAAACAGGATGCTCTACAAAGCCTTTCCTGGAGATTCTGAGACTGTCTCAAATGCTTGGTGCTCCTAGCAATTTAATGGCTTTCCAAGTTTTTCGCCCCTTTCTGCTGAGCAAGTGATCTACAAACGCATGAACGAATTTCTGGGCCTTTCAAAAAGCCTGGAAAAATCAAGTTGCATTCAATCTAATTGCGACTGACGGAAGGCTCATCATGCCCATGAGTCTTTATTGTGTGCAAATGATGGTGTCGCTTGGTGCCTGTCCAAAATCAACACGTACATTACGGAGTGGCATCTATCATCCCAGCCCATTTGGTCAAGCCAGAAGCATCAATGACGCTCACTGAACATAAATGGCCATGGTAAATATGGTAAGGTCTGTGCAGTTTGGTGAACAAACATCCGGAGCAACGTGAAAGATGTGAAAGCTTAGGAAAAACTATGGCCGAGACATGTCTGAACATGTTGCCACTGTTAAGACTTCTTGGAAGGATGGTGCCAACTCATATCTGACCTCTTCCTGGTGACCCCCAAAGAGCCAGATCTTCCCAGTGGCTTTCGGTTGGAACCGCAACGGCCACGCGGAACATGCGCAGCGCGCAGAGGGTCAGCCGGGTCAGCTGTAGCTGTTGCAGACCAGAGATGCAGCGGTAGCTGTACTCACTGGCGACACGTCACTGGGCGATGTGAGATCAACTCTGTGTGGAAACTTTGTCTGAAAGATCCATCAGCGATAGCCGATAGCCATGGAGAAGTTCAGAATCCACTCCGCTATGGACAAATGTGGCAAATGATATTAAAACGGCTCTCTGGTCTGGTTCTGCTGGACACCTAACCCTTAAGTTCAAGGCTACATGGGACTCAGTGGAAAAACGCCGTGCTTTAAAGGGCAACCTGATTCTTTTGCGCGTGCTTGAACGAATTTGATCAAACTTTGACCTGAAGTGTTACACTGCTCCACTGACAACGCATCAAGCTTGAAAAGGGTTGCACATGTCCAGAATCTCAAGTTAAGTACAGCAAAATTGTCCTGAATGGTTTGCAATTGAAGCAAATCACTTATCAGAGGACTATAGTAACTATAGATCCTGGTCTGCAAATACGCACGGGACTTCACACAACTTGTGTGAATTGACTCTTGCGACATGAGTGTGACTTTACCTTGTGCAGTGCGATCAAGTCATGTGCTCTCATTCATTACATTCAGCGAAACCCGCTGCCTTTTTTCGGTGCCTTGGGGAACCTGTTTTGCTTTGAATTTTCGAGCGATGAAACAAGTGGCAGGTGACATGCGATGAACCCTAGCAAAGCTTTCTGACTCATGAAACCCAGCACAGTGTGAGCCTGGATGTGGGTAGCCTTCTACCCCCATCCAACTGCCTTACAGCCTCAGCACGTGCTGTCGGTGGCACCCCATGGCCACCCAGCTGCTGGTTTCCTGGGTCCAAGGTGCAGCTGAGGATGGCACTGGCGCCAGCTGCCCCAGCTGCAACGTCAACGGCTGGAACAGCTGCAGCCCCGGCAGCACGGGGAGTGGCCGCTGACTTCGTCTGGGCATCCCGTTGGCACCTGCTGTTCCGGCCGAAAATGTTCAATGGACCTGGCGGCCAGGGCAGCGTCGAGGTCAAACTGGGAGAATGGGGGTGCCACTGGTCTCAACTGCCGGTTGCTTGGTTCACCACTCTGGCCACTGCAAGTGAAGGAAGGAGCAGTTGCGGGCACCAAGCGGCCCAAGTACCATCTTTCAGTGGCCAAGCAGATTTTGAGACCATGGGCGGGACTCTCTCTGAACATCAGGTGGTGTGAAGATGTGGACTCTGGGTCAGCTTCAATCCAGAGGAACGACTTTTGGACACAATGGCCTGGTTCCTGGATGTTCCTGGGAAGGGCGTGCAGGGAACCCATCTAAGATCATCCAATGGATACCTAATGGATACCCTGTGGGTACATTGTGAATGGCCAACTCTTGTCGCGACTTGACATGGCTGGAACCAGAGAATTAACCTGTCGTCTCCATCAGCCACATCATTCTGGCCGGTTCCTGTGAAAAGTCGTCACAGCCCCTGGCAGCATGCAGAATATCGCAATGGATTCTGAAAGCAGATCTTAGGGAAACGTGAGACAGATTGTAGCGCAGTCTTTGTGGACCATCTCTCCATCTGATCAACGAGTTTCACCAACATTGCTGACTTCAGGAGTTTCAGGTGGGCCTGCGGTTTGCCATGATCAAAGTTGTACAGCATCTGCAACATGGCTGTCTTGCAAAACAGCCTCAGCAACTACCACTTGACTCACTTGACTGACCTTGCTCTCAGTTTCATGGTTTGATGCAGCGCGGCTCTTGATGACCACTTCACACCCTCCGAAAAACATCAGTCCATGGGCCAAAAACCAGTCCACATCTCTGCACACGCTCCACTGAATCCCAGGAGTGCACCACACCAACACAGGGCACCGATGGGCACCGCTTCGGAATCAGCTTGTCGCAAGCAAAATCACGTGGCGAGCTGAGACATGGCGCCCACTTCGGGAATGTTCAAAGGTGAGCCTGGGGCGAAATGCGTGACCTATGTGAGATCAAGGAAAGCCTCGCACTCCAAGATTGATCCAAAAAGTTTCTATCCTTGTAGAAAAAACGAGCAAAGTGACCAGAAGGGAGCAGACTGCGGAAGTTCAGGGCATCTGTCCATCGAAAGACACTGAAGAAACTATAGATGCATCCAAATCCAGTGCTGGGAGATTATAGGAACTTTGCTCAAAAAGCAGTTCACACTGGGCTGATGCTTGAATTGTGCAGGTATAGCACCTGGTCACGGCACACTGCATTTGCCTGCAATTCTCACCATGCGATATCTGCACCCGGTGAGTAGCAGTCTGAACTGGATGCTTCCCCTCACAGCTTTGTCAAGGCTTCATCAGTTTCAGACCGCGACTGCAAAGACTTCACTGCAGTCGGGAAATCTTTAGCCACACACACGCAAGAGAACTGACACTTCACTGCCTGTGGTGAGCCAACCTGAGCACAGCAGGATTATGGCAGATGGCTTTGGAGATGGGAAGAAACATCTGCAAATGGAGCATGGGTCGCTCATAAACATGAATCGGCTGTAGAATTGATGAAGCGCATACAATGTCATTATCATCCATCAAGCTAAACTGTTGCGGCAGTGGTTCGTGGGGTCGGCATCCGGGCTGGCTTGCACATGCGTGGCCTACACTTTCTACAGGTGAACTTTCCCAAAAGGTGCCAACCGAAACTGCAAAAGCTGACGCAGCAACACTCTATCTTTCAGCAACGTGGACAAGAGCCAGGTTCTCTCTTCGAACATCTGCAAACTGTGTCTGCAGGGCCCTTGTGGTACTTCAGACATCACAAGCTACACCTGGGTATCCTGGCTTTCAGTGACTGCTGGGACAATGGATGACGCCTTACCTGGGGAGAAAGCTTTTAGCGATATTGGAATGAACACCACCTGTCTCCCAACTTTCTCTTGGGACAACTTCCACCAACGCTGCAATGAACCGCAAGTTTACCTGAATCCAGGAGGTGCATTGATGGAATCAAGATAGAAACTGGAACAAAGACTGGCAGGGTAGCACTGACTCTAACAGCACTTGTTTGATCTTTGGGAAGATTCATTCCATGCCCAGAACTAGGCCAGAATGATCAAAAAACGAGCGTTGCATTCTACTCGAGGAGCCGCACACATCCTTGCTTTCAATGTGACAAGCCTCGAACATCTGCAAAAGCATGGCACGACTCGTCCTGGCTCTTGTACCGTTAAATTTGCACGCGTGTTGTACTTAAAATGCACTGTTTATATGTAAGGCATGGTTTATTCTGGCCAAAGATTGGATGGGTACTACAGATTTTGAAGCCAAATCTTTTCCGAAGGCAATTGCAATGCTACTGTCTTGCATAACACAAGTCTGCTTCAGACACCAAACGCTGCTACAGGGATACACGTTCAAGAGGAGAGCACTGAGGAGACCTGCAACTGGCACATCGACATCGAACAGCGCTGGTTTGGCACGGACAGCCCGGACAGCCCGGACAGCCCGGACAGTTCATCGCTCCGATTCCAATGCTTTGTGCAACTCAACAGCCAAGCTCTGCTTTCCTTCGCCTTGAGCACGAAATGGGAACCTTTCTGCTACTGTTCCCTGATGGCTCCTGTTGGTCTCACTTGCATCGTTTTTCGCTGACCCAAAGCTTGCCGGCTTCGCAGACTTCGCAGACTTCGCAGACTTCGCAGAACGAAGGGCAAGTTCTAGGGGTTCTCCATGCCATCAGCCAAGATACGACCTGGAGAACCATTCTAACCATTCGCACACCTCCACTATTCTTAACGCTTCGCCTCTGCAGCTGTGCTTAAAAAAAGTGACCCATTCATGACCTTGTGCGGCAACATGCGGCAACGCCGTGCACTCAAGTCAGGTCAAGTCATGTCAAGTCGGTCGCTTGCGGTGCACAGAGCCAAGCTCAAACTCAGTGGACTCAGTGCACTCAGTGGACTCAGTAGACCAGAGACGACAGAGATTCATCGAGGGAATTTTCCGGCCATGGACAGTCAACTGTTGCCTCCCAGAACCAGGTAGCTTTCACATGTGCTGGATAAATCCAGGCAAACCTCTATCTCTCACATCTTGGTGCAGAAACTTCGGAGTCAGCCACTTGTGAGGATGCGAAGACCCAATGATGAGGAAACTCGCATGATCTGTGAGCTTTGACTTATTTTGTGCTGCATTCTCTGCACTTCTCGAGTTCGCAAAGATGGTGAACCACGTCAAGACAATGCCTATATGACACATTGTGGATGAACATGATGCTTCAATTTGGGCTTTTCTCTGGATTCCCCTTCGGATTCACATTATGGGGATGCATTCAAGCACCTGTAGCTCACGTCTTATAGTAACTACGGTGACTTGAACACCCTGCTGACTTGGGAAATTTCAGGTAGAATATTCCTGTCGAAATCACTGAAAAAGCCTGCGGATGTTGCCTACCGAAGTGTTGGGAGGATGAATAGTTCCTTCAGAAATCAATCAATGCACAGCACATCCAGCTTTGTCCCATCTGCTGTCGGCATACAAGGAGTTGCTTCCTCCATCTGACCTGCGTCGCCTTCAGAAAGTTGTGTTCGTTGCATTGCGACAGTCTGGAAAGCACCAAATGTCCAGTCCAACCATTGCTGTTGCTTGATGCAAAAAGACGACTTTTACGCAAGGTACAAATAGCTTTCCAATGACACAGCTTCGTCAAAAGCATCAAATTCGCTTCAAGGTCACACTCTTTGGATATTTATCGAGGGAATCATGGGAATCTGTGGCCTGTCCGGCCTGTCCCTGCTTTTTCGCAAGGTCAGAAAATGCCTCGACATTTCTCAGAGCGAAAACTTGTCACTTGAGGAAAATGACAACCTGCAACCACATCTTTTACGTTGCAAATCATGGCTGCGCTTACATGCGATGTCCTTCCGTGAAAACACAGTTTACCATCCATCTTCCACCCAACAGTTGCAGTCTGTAGGCAGTTGGCATTTTCCTAGGATACGACCAATGGGAGGGATGTAGAGCTTTTCTTATAGCTTTTTTAAGTCTGACTCGACCTTGGCACCTCACCCACTGGAGCTGCCATGACTGGTTGGTTTCGAGGCATCATCTCTGAATTGAATGACGCAGCTGTAAGTTGAAGGCATCATGCCAAGCAATATGCACCACTTCCACTTGGCCTCACAATGGAAAGGGCTTCTGTCTAACCTGGTCACTCCTGATCCAATCACTTGGAAATAACGCACCACGAGTCCACAAGTCGCCAGTGACAGCCAGTGACAGCCAGTGACAGCCACTGGCTGCGCCCCGCGGAATCTGACAGAAATCTGATGACCCCTTTCTTCAGAAAATCTTCATGGCCTCATAGCGTGCGCACCGTGGGCCTTCAGCACCTTGGTGCACCTTGGGCAGTGCTGTGGCCAATGATCATCGTTTGGGAAGACTGGCTGGTGCTTAAAGCTGTTACATCAAGTGAATTGCTGGAGTTGCCCCAGAATGTCGGCCGTAGGGAAAGTTTGAAGCTGGCTGCCTGATCTTTTCAACCCCAAAAAATAGTAAGGGACTCGGGTCAAAAATGCACTTTGACCGGTTTAAGCTGTCGAAAACCACTGCATTTTGAAGCTTCAAAGGGTCGATAAACTTGACGAACTAGTCAGTGGCTTGCTCCTAACCGAAGCTTCGCGCAACTTGGCACTCAAAGGCCACAACTTACCTTCCCAATCCTAATCGATCCCAAATCCCCAAGTCTTGGCTTCAGTCGTCACGAGGGCCAAGACCATCTGGTCACCATCTCACGGCCGGCTTCGAAGATGTCTTTGTCGAGTTCAGCTGTCAAATGCTCTCCAAACTGGCCTACACGTTGGCACATCCGAAGGGGAGTTGACAACCGGAGATGGCCATTTTGGAGAGCTTCAATCGTTGGGACCATCTTGAGAATCTCCCAACGGGAAAGATGTCCAACTCTCTATGGTCATACATGGCATCTGTAAATCTCCCAACTATAATGGTTTTTGTTTTATCGTTGAAATTTCATGGCAGAATATATCTCCATCATGGCAGGGACCATGGTTCACCCGAGCCACTCAGCCAGATGAAGCGTAGCCCACGTCGTTGTCCATCAAGGGATGGCTGAAGAGTGCGACCCAAGGATGTCTTGCTCAGACTGGCCACATGCATGGCCTACACTTTCTACAGGTGAAACTTTCCCAAAAGGTGCCAACCGAAACTGCAAAAGCTGACGCAGCAACACTCTATCTTTCAGCAACGTGGACAAGAGCCAGGTTCTCTCTTCGAACATCTGCAAACTGTATGTGGAGGGTCCTTCTGGTACTTCAGACGACATCCAAACTACACCTCGGTATCCTGGCTTTCAGTGACTGCTAGGACAATGGATGACGCCTTACCTGGGGAGAAAGCTTTTAGCGACATTGGAACGAACGCCACCTGTCTCCCAACTTTCTCTTGGGACAACTTCCACCAACGCTGCAATGAACCGCAAGTTTACCTAAATTGAGGAGGTGCATTGCCGGGCAATTTGCACGTCCTGGATCATTGGGAACCGTTAATTATACTTGAAGATGTTGACATCGTGTTCCTCTTGCTGGAACAGCACGGTGTGTTCCAGAAAGAACAACGGGCAGCGATGCTTCTCGATGACTGGAGCAACCAGCGAACACGAAGTGACGATTGGAATACAACGCGCACGCGACAGGGATTTCCGACAAAACTGACATGCCAATCTGATTCCTTCATATTCATTCCCCTTTGCTATGAACGTATGTGCAAGCCTAGCCATGGTAGTGTCGGATGTCAAACCAAAATCATGGCAGTGATTAAGTCAACATCGAGATAGGATGCTTCTGGCATTGCCAAAACTTCGATTGTCTCCCAAAGAAGTTTGCTTGCAAAAGATTTCCGGGCTGAAAATCACTCAATTCTGACCTTGGACATCTTGGACGTACTCTTGAAAGTCTCATGTCTTGGGCATCTCGAGCAAAATCCGATCTCTGTGGGCCTGCATCAGGCTTTGGCGGCTTTGGCGGCGGCTCAGGGGCCAGGTCTTAGCCTGGCCATAGACTGGGGAAACCGCTGGCGTAGCCTGGCGTAGGCGTCTTGGTTTGGCCCGGCATAGATGAGGCGTGCCTCGATGCATCGAAGAAATCCATAGAAATCCTGCCATGCTGCCATCGGCTAAAGCGGCTAAAGATCCGCAGTGAAATGCTGGCAACGAAAACTGAGCTGAACGATGCTGAACGGATCGCTGAACTCGATCCTTGATATCCTTGAATTCTCTCATCGCATCAGCGGCAGCTTTTTCGGATGTAAAACGGGCGCTTTAGAGGGCCACAAAGACCGACCCCTTTGACTCCAGCGAATTTGATTCTTGGCTTCGAAGAAACGATGGCCGTTGGATCCATCAATGACTTCGAAAAAGCCGTCTGGCAGGATCTGCAATTTCTGATGGCGAGGTCTTGAAGTTGCTGTTTCACAACATGTGAAACACAGCGCACCAACATGCACCAACCATCAAACTTCACCCTGACGCGGTGGATCACTTTGGATTTCACGTTTCGGAGCTTTGGACATCTCAAGCGCATCTCAACATCGGCTGCGGCGATGAGCTACGCCGAACATGGCATGCCGAGTTTGGTGTCACAACCACCTGGAGAACCGGCCGAACATGCTTTGTTTCTCTAAAGGCCGAAAAATGGAGCTTGGCAATCCTCAACATGACGGCAATGGTACTTTCGAACCCAGCGGCTTTAACTTCTCCGAACATGCCGAACATAGCCATGTGGCGAGGCTCCCCTGAGAGTCAGCCCACGTGGGCGCCACTCATGCTTCCTCACCCTATACCATCGGACATGCACATGTTGTCCCAGCAATGCGCGAAGAAGAACATCTGGCCACACGCATTCCCGTCTCTCTCACCGCACAGCTCTATTCGAGTGCAAAACCTGTGCACAAGTTTCGAAGATTCAAATGGTGACATGGATATTTTCAGTTTTTTCACTATGGATGTTTTTGCCATTTTCTATACATACTATACAGTGTCCAACAACTGGCAGTTGTGTTTCTCATCCTTCGTAGGTGGCATCGTCGCCCCGGAATCACATCCCGACCTGCCAGCCCTGGCGACATCACTTTAGGAATGTGGTGTTTTGTTCTTCGACGTCCATCTCGATCGCAGAGAAAATCAACCTCAGTCGGAAAGCCAGCAACAACATGAATCTTAAGGTAAATTATCATATTTCATAATATGATTTCACTAACCTCAATAGTTCGGCCATAAATTGGGGATGATTTCCCAAAAATGAAACATTTTCTGAACCAGGCTTCCGTCGCAAAAAAAATGGGATCTGTGGAGTTCCCCGCTCAGCAACCCATAGGATCCATAGGATCCATAGGATCCATAGGTGCTGGAATAGCTTGTCTGGTTGATGAGAAAACATGAGAAAACCACTAGTTGGTGGTTGATCCTGCATTTTTTAATCCGGCAAAGATCACTAGTTGGTGGACTTCTGTGTTGCCCAGTTTGACAAACATGCCGCAATGACAAAATGTCGCCAACAAATTTTCAGTGTCAAGCCCTTTAAGTTGACATGTCATGAAAAAAACGAAAAACAACTCAATCAAGAAAGTGCATGGCGTCAAGGCTTAAAATCTGCCATCCCACCCACACACAATCTCCCTGTTTCCATGTTTTTCCAATGGAATTCTGTGTTGGGATTACAGTATAGCATTTTGATCCACGTTTTTCTATCTATCCGAAATTGGCATTCACAGAGCCATGATATGCCTTAAACTGCTTGGGTGTGGGCCACAAAAAACCCAGCGTTGAGCCAATGACATGCTTGGCTTGCCTTATTTTTGCATATGTTTTGGAATCCTTGTTTTGTTGGTAAAATACAACTTTTTGCTAGTACAATTTGCTGGTAATATCCAATTTTCCATGGTATATTCCTTTTCTTATTTGGGCCGATCACTTCAACCCTCGCATCCTAATTCACCTCATCACCAGAATGGGTGTGATCACAACAATCGCTATAATCAAATCAAGATCACAATGATCAGGTTCAACATAAGAATAATAGTAATAATAGTCATAAAATAATAATAATAATGATAATAATAATCGTCACTCATCAACATCAACATCATTCATCATCATCATCAACATCATTAATATTCATATTCATATTATTAATATACATATTAAATTATAAATACATATTACATATTACATATATTACATATCACACATTACATATTACATATTACAGCATCATCATCATCATCCTCATCCTCATCATCATCATCATTAATATTCATATTCATATTATTAATATACATATTAAATTATAAATACATATTACATATTACATATTACATATCACACATTACATATTACATATTACAGCATCATCATCATCATCCTCATCCTCATCATCATCATCATCATATTCATATTCATATTATTAATATACATATTAAATTATAAATACATATTACATATTACATATTACATATCACACATTACATATTACATATTACAGCATCATCATCATCATCCTCATCCTCATCATCATCATCATTAATATTCATATTCATATTATTAATATACATATTAAATTATAAATACATATTACATATTACATATTACATATCACACATTACATATTACATATTACAGCATCATCATCATCATCCTCATCCTCATCATCACCATCATCATCATCATTAATATTCATATTCATATTATTAATATACATATTAAATTATAAATACATATTACATATTACATATTACATATCACACATTACATATTACATATTACAGCATCATCATCATCATCCTCATCCTCATCATCATCATCATTAATATTCATATTCATATTATTAATATACATATTAAATTATAAATACATATTACATATTACATATCATATCACATTACATATTACATATTACAGCATCATCATCATCATCCTCATCCTCATCATCATCATCATTAATATTCATATTCATATTATTAATATACATATTAAATTATAAATACATATTACATATTACATATTACATATCACACATTACATATTACATATTACAGCATCATCATCATCATCCTCATCCTCATCATCATCATCATCATTAATACTCATATTCATATTATTAATATACATATTAAATATAAATACATATTACATATTACATATTACATATCACACATTACATATTACATATTACAGCATCATCATCATCATCCTCATCCTCATCATCATCATCATTAATATTCATATTCATATTATTAATATACATATTAAATTATAAATGCATATTACATATTACATATTACATATCACACATTACATATTACATATTACAGCATCATCATCATCATCCTCATCCTCATCATCATCATCATCATTAATATTCATATTCATATTATTAATATACATATTAAATTATAAATACATATTACATATTACATATTACATATCACACATTACATATTACAGCATCATCATCATCATCCTCATCCTCATCATCATCATCATCATTATCATAATATTCATATTCATATTATTAATATACATATTAAATTATAAATACATATTACATATTACATATTACATATCACACATTACATATTACATATTACAGCATCATCATCATCATCCTCATCCTCATCATCATCATCATCATTAATATTCATATTCATATTATTAATATACATATTAAATTATAAATACATATTACATATTACATATTACATATCACACATTACATATTACATATTACAGCATCATCATCATCATCCTCATCCTCATCATCATCATCATCATTTATTCATATTCATATTATTAATATACATATTAATATTACATATTACATATTACACATATCACACATTACATATTACAGCATCATCATCATCATCCTCATCCTCATCATCATCATCATCATCATTCATATTCATATTATTAATATACATATTAAATTATAAATACATATTACATATTACATATTACATATCACACATTACATATTACATATTACAGCATCATCATCATCATCCTCATCCTCATCCTCATCATCATTAATATTCATATTCATATTATTAATATACATATTAAATTATAAATACATATTACATATTACATATTACATATCACACATTACATATTACATATTACAGCATCATCATCATCATCCTCATCCTCATCATCACCATCATCATCATCATTAATATTCATATTCATATTATTAATATACATATTAAATTATAAATACATATTACATATTACATATTACATATCACACATTACATATTACATATTACAGCATCATCATCATCATCCTCATCCTCATCATCATCATCATCATCATCATTAATATTCATATTCATATTATTAATATACATATTAAATTATAAATACATATTGCATATTACATATTACATATCACACATTACATATTACATATTACATATTACAGCATCATCCTCATCCTCATCCTCATCATCATCATCATCATTAATATTCATATTCATATTATTAATATACATATTAAATTATAAATACATATTACATATTACATATTACATATCACACATTACATATTACATATTACAGCATCATCATCATCATCATCCAAGCAACAACGCAGCATGCAGTGTGAGATCCAAAACTCCACTTCCTGACGGGATGGACGTAGAAAATCGTAGAAATCCCCGACCCAACAGCTGAATGGTAGCCCCCAATCCAGCAGCCCCCAATGGCACCGGGAAAGGTTTAAAGCAAATTCCATAAATGATGGTGAATCATGGCCAGGTATCATGGAATAATAATGGTTAATAATGGCTCTAATAATGGTTGATTCTGGTGAAAAAACATGTGAAAAAACGATGTTCCTAGTGGCTATAATACTATAACTATATGGGATTTTAACATATTTTAACTAGTTTAACCATAGTATCACTTGTTTTAACTAGTATCCCAAGTGATGGCACCATAGTTCAATTTTACCTTTAACTAGTTTAACCTCCATCACTTGGGATTTTTCATGCCGTCCCTGGAACTGCAGGGTGAAATCTAAGCCATCCCTCGGGTTGAAGGGGTGGCATTGGATGTACCAACCTTTGCCTCAAAAACTCGCGAGAAAACGTGTTTTGTTGAAGGAAAACATGATGTTCTGAGCTCAAAGATGATTCAATGATGTTTTCAAAAAGAAATAGTTTGGCTTTGCACGAATAACACGGATTTGGCCACGGGTTTAGGGGGCGGGTTTTGCCAGTTGCACTTTTGAAGCACGATGATCATGTTCTCCCTAAACATGATGTTTTTGACCAATTCTCCAAAAACAAAGTGAGTCGATTGAAACCCCAAAAAAATCAGGTCTGACACCAGGATGATATACCCCTTATACATCCTGGGATGTTCAGTATGACCCACCACCAGGTGACCATAGGTTGAATCAGGTGGACAAAGAAGAGATCCGTTTGGTACCACCATTTGTCAAGCTCATGGGAGTGTTCAATGCATGTAAACACTTTTAAAACAAATATAGCAAAAGGACATCTATTTCATATTCACGAACACGGGAATGGTTTTTTCACACCGACCATGCGATTAGAGATAAGCAACATGGGAGTGCAAACAACAACAACGTGGATGAAAAACCAAGATTTCTGCGTATGCGCTCTAGAAACAAAAACGAACATCTATCTAACCAAAATCATTGGGGCATTGACCTACCATGATTTCAAACTTCCTGGCAAAACCACACAGGGTGTGAAACACCCTGCAGTGTGAGCACCCCCATACCCCCCGGCCCATCATGAGCAGATCTACGTTTCACCAGGGTGAATTGCTTAGCCTCTGCTAATTTCACATAGCTTTTGAATATACGACCCATTTTGTTCGATAACGAAAAATGGTGACAACTACATAACTGATCAACGACCAGAGGCTGTGAAAAATATACGCCCATTCGGCTTATCCATGGTTGGTTTAATCGGTTTGAACCCCGATTTCGGCTCAGTATGTGCCCAAAACCACAGCTGTAGAGACCCCAAAACCACAGATCAAAAAGTCGCATACTGCGCATACTAAACTAAAACAGCGAGAACTAGTGATAAATGATGATAGTGATAAGTGATGATGAATAGTGATAAATTGTTGTTGTCATTGTTTGGGGGTGTTCCCTAACCCAAGGCTTCCCAAACATCCTATGGTCCTACCCGGTAATGTGTCCTGTCTGGGCACAACGTGTCGCGCTCAACTAATTGAACTTTGGCGTCACGCAGCCTGTGGCAAATCATGTGAATCAGCCCCGGGTCTCTTGGACAAAGCAGCTAAAATCATTCAAAATCAACGGAAATCAATGAACATCACATTGTTCACTCATTGTTCACTTGGCAATTTGTTTACTCAAATACCACTGCTATGACATAACGAACTCTTCAGGATCCTCATTTGCGGCAACGCCCCAAAAAGACGAAGTTGGAAGCTCTCCGAATTTCAAGGCGGGATCATCTTTCACAAGCCCCCCCGCTTCTGGATGATATCAGGGGCTGTTGTGTTGACTCCAGGAACCCAGGGCGCCTAAACAAGAAAGAGCATCTGCTCAGGAAGGATGTGGTCAAAGTGCACCTGCAGAAGCCAAGGAGTGATGTTGATGCCGTCTATGGGTCCACAGTTGAGACACGAGCGCCCCTTTGAGTCTGTTTTTTGTCAACTAATCCATCTGTCCAATTTTGGGTTGCATATTTTTTGACCCCTTATGTAGTGACCTCATGACAATCGGATGACCCTCGCTATCCCTAGCACGCATTTGGATGAATCAATCTCAATCTTTGACCAAACCAAACCTGAAACAATGTATCTTTTTGAAGGCACATGTCTATATATATATATATACGCATATCATATTGACAAAATGCATAGAAGAAACATACAGTATCTATAAATGTTTATATGTATATATATATGTATATATATATATATATATATATGTATATATATATGTATATGTATATATATATAGATATAATGTGTATATATATAATGTATATATATATTGTATATGTATATAATGTATATATATATATATATAATGTATATATATATACATATATAATGTATATATACATACATACAATATTTATGTACATATATATATAGTACACGATATATTACAATATACTATATATATATATGTCGACAATATGTTGCATATACACAATATATCTTACATATTATATATAATACTATATTATATATTATTATATATATAATACTATATTATATATATTATTATATATATTATTATGATTTATTATTATTATTATCATTATTATTATACGTATATATACATAAACCATTGTTTCTGGCCAATGAGAATTGGAACTTCTCCAGCAGCAAGATCTTGGTTTTGTCGTTGTGTTTCAGGCACTGATCCCGACCCAACGTGGTAAAACCCTGGCAATCCACTGGTTTTCACACCAAAAAGAGCTGGTAATCCACTTGACATTCATCTCCCAAAAATATGGTGTATAAATATCCGTCTATTATGTATATATAATATATATATATTATTACTATTATTATATCATGGATTTTGATTCATCTCCCACCTCTTGAAATAACGTTTGAGTCTAGCCAATACTGTACTTAAGTACTTGATGCTTTGGCTCGCTGGCTTGGAACCCTTCAAACAAATGTCGTGTCTCGCCCAGGCGCCCAGGCCTCAAATTAGCACCAGGTGGCGATATCCCCAAAACATAATAGTAATGATATGATAATGGCAAAATATAAGTATAATAACAGAAAAGTAATGATATAATGATTATTATCATTATCACCTATGGCAAATCGATCCAATAAGTAGTGGGAATCCCTGTTCTGTTCCCTTTTTGGAACCCTCAAAGCTGGGCAACCAAAATTCAGATCATGCTTCATTTGGCGAAATTGACAGCTTTTAGCAGAATCTCCCCAACCCTCACCATCTAATTTTATGTGACTTGGTCGGCCTAGGAGGGCGCATGTAATTTATCCAGCTAGAATGTATCCTTGACAAACCCAAAATGGATGATTGAAATGTGAATTCACTCAAATAGTCACCAGCCTTTGTGGGCCTATTAGGGTAAAATAACAACTTAACCCCCGTATTTCCATCCATCATTTGTGGATCATATCACCATTTGTGGAGATACACCCCCATCATGTTAAATCACCAGCAACAATGATTACATTCCCATCTTTCAGTAGTTATATCCCCACATGTTCGTAGTGACATCCTCCAGTTATATCATGTTATATCCATTCTAAAATACCATGATTAATCTTTACCCTGCAACAGATTATCAAGTACTAAACATATACATCGTGGTGCCTCATAGTTAGCAAAGTTGCTTTAGAACTCCAATAACGTAGATATACCGAACTAGTTAAGGGGGTTATAAACCAACAAACATACACCTCCTTGTACTCATGCGCGTCTGACCCAGACATGGAATACTCTCTGGTAATTTAACACAGCTATGGAAAATGACCCATTGATAGTAGCTTTACCTATTAAAAAAAGGTGAACTGATGTGAATTTCCGCTACTGTCTGTGGATTCCAGATTTCCATAGCTTGCAAAATAGCACCAGTGGGTCACCAGGTTTATCGGTTTAGATGATCAAATTATGTTACCTACGTTGTTTAATAATTTTACCATCTGGTTATTTAACATAGCCATGGAAAATCACCATTTTTAATAGGTAAACCCAGGTAAACCATCTATAAATGGGCCATTTTCCATGGCTATGTTAAATAACCAGATGGTAATAGTGTTTCATATTAAGGAATCCCATAGGAATCCCATCGGAATCCCAGCTGATAAGCCATGCCACTGATGCGATCAGCGACTCGAGACCATCCAGACCATCCAGACCATCCTCTCGCAGCTCCTGACACGCTTCAAGCATGTCCGGCTGGGTGAATTAGCCTCTGGTAAATTAACATAGACCCTGGTAGATAGGGGTTGGAAGATTTTTTTCCTCTAAAAATTGGTGATTTTCAGGGTCTATGTTAATTTATCAGAGGGTAATTAAAATATATGTTAATGATGTTTCATATTTGTCTGGCTGATTGGCTGTGACATATATGTCAATCCAGTTTTGAAGCATTAAAATCATTGAAAAAGCGATGACATAATTCTAATGATTAGCGGAAAGTTATAGGGGATGATACTACCCTTGACTACAGGAAGTGTTATCATGGATGAACTGGCAATCCCCAGCAACCAACCCTTAGTTGAGATCGGTTCCCACCATTAAGAAATACAAAATAATAATGTGGGTTGGGCTTCCAACAAATCACGACAATCACACATGTTTATTTATATACATGTCATTATGTAGTGGTTATAATTATAGTACATGTACATATATATATAAATATATATTATAGTATATATTGTCATGTTTCTTGCTTGCATCTGTATCAACATGTATCAACCATCTGGCCAGTTCCATCATGCATAATTTATATCACCATGTTTGTGGGTTGAACACCTCAATTTTTCATGGTTGCATCAATATATCGTCATACATACAGTAAGGATTAATATGTATCTGTATATCCTGTAAATATAATAAATACTTAAGGGATAATTATAAGTTATGATTAAGGGTTTGTCCGGAAATTGTGGATACTGGAAAACTAACCATGGCATCTGTCGCATCAAAATTTCCAAGCCATTGCTGACACAGCCTGTTTCCACAGTTGTGAAAACATGACACAGTTATCGAATGGCTGTGGGCACCACCGCCCGGAAACAGTCTGCTGGTCCCAAGGGCAACGGTCTTAAAGTTTGACTCAGGGTCCTAAATTTCAAACCTGCAATCGGCCTGCCAACACACTGTTTTTCGGTTGTGAGTGCAGGCTTCGCTCCCCCAACTCGTTTTTAAATGATTGCACTCACTGCCAGTGTGAACCCCCATTTAGCTTGAACCAGCTTATACATCCACACACCATTTGGGAAACGCATGGATTTTTACAAATCATTCCTTTTTGATCATTGCAGACAGAAATCCGTTTTGATCATTTTGAAGGTACCATACTTCCCCTCTCCAATTCCCATCATTGGCCGACTTGTCAACCACGCTTCGGTCGGCAATTTGCCAAGCGTCTTCAGCGAAATCGCTGTCGCTAAGGGGTGCGGTGCCAGAGGACTGAAGTTGCTCCACATCTTACATTTTCCTTGGCCATAACTCAAAGATTTGGAGATCATGGGCCAATCACCAAAGATTTGAAAATATAGATACAGGGGGGCTTACAAGATATAAAACAATTATTCCAGGCTGCTATAGAATCTTTGCTTCATGATGTCGAGGTTTCGATTAGAGTCTATTCTTTCCTTCACTGTGTTTTCGAAAGGAAACCCCAGCTACCAGTTGCCCCACACATCCGTCATGGTTGATATGTTTCGTTTCGTATCTAAGCAATACCCAGGCGGCCGCAAAGGGCAGAAACCAAAGCTCTGAAAATGACTGTCCGAAAAAAACAAAACATGATACTTCGGATGTTATTGATACTAGTGCTCATCATGATCGCGTTTGCAAAAAATACTTTACTTCGTGTGATCCCCACCATGACATTTATACATTTTGTTACTGGCAAATCTTCTGGCATTCTATCTGACATTTTATCTGGCATTCTATCTGGCATTCTATCTGGCATACCTTCTGGCATTCTATCTGGCATATCTTCTGGCATTCTATCTTGCATATCTTCTGGCATATTATCTGGAAAATCTTCTGGAATTCTATCTGGCAAACATTCTGGCACTTTATCTGGCATACCTTCTGGCATTCTATCTGGCATACCTTCTGGCATTCTACCTGGCATATCTTCTGGCATATCTTCCGGCATTCTATCTGGCATATCATATCTTCTGGCATATTATCTGGCAAATCCTCTGGCATTCTATCTGGCAAACATTCTGGCACTTTATCTGGCATATCTTCTGGCATTCTATCTGACATTTTATCTGACATTCTATCTGGCATACCTTCTGGCATTCTATCTGGCATCCTATCTGGCCGTAGTTGAGGTCCAGCGGTGCACACTGAGCTGGGCAGGTCCCAGGTTGAGGTCCAGCGATGCACACTGAGCTCGGAAGGTCCCAGGTTGAGGTCCAGCGGTGCACGTTGAGCTGGGAAGGTCCCAGGTTGAGGTCCAGGGGTGCACACTGAGCTGGGAAGTTGGCAAAGAGCTTGGCGAAGAGTGGAGAAAGAGAAGGGAGAGGAGGAGGAGGAGGAAGAGGAGGAGAAGGAGGAGGAAGAGAACAACCCTGATAAAATCTAACAACCCTCACCTGGCAGGTGGGGAACAATCGTTCAGAAAATGCATGGGGGTTGTTTTGTTCAACGGTTTTCAACAAAGGATGAAATAACATGAATAAAGTGTGTGTGTGTGACCTACAAGGACGAATGTTTTCATCAATGAAATAAGAATCTCATAAAGGATATAAATATATAAATCAAAACACGTGAGGTGGAAGAATGAAGTTGTTCACACGAACCCGGGCCGACTTAAAACAACGCGGCACGACTTACAGCCGGTACCCTGTACCAGGGTAGTCCTTGGACTTCTATATTTTGGCAATGGGCGAAACGTAACTTTGTGTCAATTTCTGTCAAAGAGACAAACCAAAAAAACACCATGGCACCATCACACCATCACCAACCATCACCAACCATCACCAACCATCACCAACCATCACCAACCATCACCAACCATCACCAACCATCACACACCATCATCAACCATCACCAACCATCACCAACCATCACCAACCATCACTTGTAAAATCACAAGGTAGCTCAGCTGAGTTGTTGTGACAAATGTTGTACTTCCTGTGCAGGTGTTGGATCCTTTTGTCTCTGCGGTGGCTGTGCACACGTCTGTATTGTTGTACCTATACTGGACAGATGGCTCAAGGCCTGCGGGGAACAGAAACATGTTGTGCAGGAGCACGTGACAATTTGACACGGCCCCTCGAATGTTGGATGTCTCATCCAACAGTCGTCATCATAAATTGTTGTGCCACAACGACATTAGATGGCTATAATGTTGGGAAACGCTATACACTTTACACTCATGCAGCAAAGAAGGTGTTGTCTATTGCTAGTGTACACCTATCTAGCTGAACTGCAAGTTGTTTACCAACTGTGTTGGCTTTTGCCTCAGATCCCTCTCACTGTTGTGCTCTTCTAGTGTTGAGGTACATCTTGGCATCAGCATCATTATCGGTCACTTGGTGTGGGCCACCTCATCTCCTGCGCCATCCGGCACCCAAAGCGCTGACTTGTTGTTGGAATTTCAGCTGCCGTTGATGGCTCTCAGGGTCATTCTTCTCAACTGAAAGATCCTCCATCCCTTTGCGCATGGTCAAGACAGTTGTTGTCAGACCGAGCGCATGGAGAGGTGTTGTGATCTCCTGTGCTGAGATCTTCACCTCAGAGTTGGGAAACTTTGTGAGAAGTCCCGCCATAGTTTGTGCTGACGGTGCCACCAACACTTGTTGGCCGTGATGGTTGAGACCAAAAAAAAGACTGCGGAGAAAACGAAATGAAACGTCATGTCGCCAACTATCTGTTGGCAAATGCCGGACTTGAAACTGACATGTTGAGTAAGACATCATGTTGACAAATTCAGGGCTCACCATGCATGTAGATCTCCGTGCTGAAAATCAAAAAAATCTTGTTGAAATACAGTTTGAAACGAAACACGAGATGTGGTCAAACTTCGCTGAGCCATGGCTGTATCGCCCGTGTGCGTTTGTGTGTGCAATGTTTGCTCACATCGTTGCTGTACACGCGCACGCACGGTTACATAGACTTGCTTGTTACAAGCTGCTGGTGAAACTGTTGTTGCTGTTGCTGCCTCCACTCAGTAGTGGATGTTTTGCTGGGTGTTGAGCCCAGCTGCCTGCAGGTGTCTGTGGAGTGTTTCTGTTGATATGTATTTGGTGAAAATGTCTGCTGGATCTCGTTGGTGTGAATATTGTTGAGTCTCACGATGTCGTGTGAGATCAGTTGTTGTATGAAGAGGTGTTTCAGGTCGATGTGTTTTGCTTTCCTTGACGATCCTGTCCTTGTTGCCATGCTCTTGCCACTTGACGAATCTGTGTGGATTTTGATGTTGACCTTCTGGACGTTGAGAAGCTCCATGAGGAGATTGCGCAGGTGTAGTGCCTCTGTTGCTCCTGTGTTGGTTGCGTACAGCTCTGCTTCTGCACTTGAGAGTGCGATTGTTGCCTGTGTTCGGCTGCCATAGTTGATTGTTGCTCCAAGTAGTGTGATGATGAAGCCTGTTGTAGATCTTCTTGTTTCTGGACAGCCTGCCCAGTCGCTGTCCACGTAGATGTTAAGGTCTGGAATCTGCGTTGGAGGTATCTTTGCTGTTGGTCTGATGACCTGTCTGTAGTGTTGTGTTCCTTTGAGATACCTGAGTAGATGCTTCAGTTTCTGTTGGTCTGCCGTCGTTGGTGCTTGTAATGCTCTGGCCAGCTCCTTTGTTGCGTAGCTGATGTCTGGACGAGTGTAGGTCATCCACTGCAGCTTGCCTACTGTAGGCTGCATGTTCTTCTTGTGAGAGGGGTTGTTCGTGATCAGCTGTAGGCGTCTTCAGTGCTGTTGTTCCTGGCGCTGGTGCTGGGTTGCAGTTCAGCATGTTGTTCTCCTCCAAGATGTTCACCACGTAGTCCTGTGATAGTGAAATGTCGTAGCTATCACCGTTGGTGATGTTGCGTCCAAGGAAAGAAACTGTTTTCCCTGGTTCGAGTGTACCTGTTGGATGTAGAAGAAGATGTTGCTGAATGGCTGTGAAGAGCTTGTCCACCACCTGTTGTTCTCCTAGAAAGAGAAGGTCGTCGACGTAGACGAGGATGTAGCAATCTCTTGTTGGTGTCATGAAGATGTTGGGCTCTGCTTTGCTGCGTTGAAGTCCCAGGTGTTGTAGGACTTCTGCTAGGTGGTTTTGCCAGGCTTTTGGACTGCTCCTCAGTCCATAGATTGCTTTGAGGAGTTTCCAGACGATGTTGTCCTCTGGTCTGTAGAACTCTTTTGGTGGATGCATGTACAGGTCTGTTGTTGCTGCTGCGGCATGTAGAAAAGCCGTTGAGATGTCTCCTGTTCTGGCTATCCAGCCTCTGTTGAGGCAGATGGTGAGAAGTGTTTTGAGGACGCAGAAGATGGGTGTTGAGGCATAGATGTCGTCAAGGTCGTTGACTGACTCTGTGTAGCCCTTTGCTACAATTCGTGCACGAACGTTGTTGCCTTTGTCCCTGAGAACCCATCTTGATTGTATGATGTTCTTTTTTTGTTCCATGTATACCTGCTGCTTTTTCATGGAGTCGATCTCATTCTTGATTCCTTCAATGGTCTTTTGTTTGTCGAATCCTTCTGTGTTGTTGACCATTGGTTCCAAAAGGATCTTCTCTGTTTGTTGTTCTGTGATGTCATCACAGGTGTATGCTGTGATTTCGACCGCTTTCTTTGTTTGCATTGTCACCTTTGTGATTCGTAGTTTGCTCTTTGGTGGCTCTTGTGTTGTGTCAGGTCTTGCTGGACCTGTTGATGCTTCTGTTGTTCGATGTTGCTTTGGCAGACTGCCTTCTGCCACTTCATCTGAAACTGTTCGTTTTGGCGATGGCAGTGATGGTCTGGTGTGACAGCTTGTTGGTGCTGTTGCCATTGGTGAGTCAGCAATGGCACATCGTGGAGATGCACCTGTTGATGCTGTTGGTTGTTGTGCTTGTAGTTGAGGTTGTTGTGCTGTGTCTGATCCGAAGGTCTGTGTGTCTGTCTCTGCCTTTGCTGGTCTCCTCAGTGGTTTGTAGACCAGTGATGGTCTTGAGACGCATGGTCCACCAGTTGTGTATGGAAGTGTTGGTGATCTGTTGATCACGTCCATCAGTTGCTTGTTGTACTTTTCTGGTGCTGGAAGCCTTCTGATTGTCCGTGCTCGAACAACCTTGTTGGAAATTCCAATGAGGTTCTCATTGGATGTTGTGTCCTTGCCAAGCCATATGCCTGGCATGAAACGCTGTTCCATCTTTGGAATGGCTGTGGAGTTTGGCAACATGTAAAGAACTGTTTCACCAAACTCACAGAGTGGTGTTTTGTGTTCTTTGTGCCATCTTCTGAAGAAGCTTGTGTTACCATCTGAGTGTATGGCATACCTGTTGAGCAGGTACGCTGTGTGTCTCACCATCCATGCTACGATGGGACGTTTGCTTGTGAGCCTGATGTCGTAGTTGTTTTGTAGTTAGGACTTCAGTGTTCTGATTTGTCCCATCAGTGTTCTGTGAAAACGTTCGACGCTGCCTTGTGCTTGGGATGTGTATGTTGGTGTTTGTCGAACTGTAATGTCTCCTCCCATCTTGGCTGCTGTTGTTCTGAGCAGTGCTATGAGGTGATCCTCCTGGTCTGATTGTAGGATTGTGCTGTTGAGTACGGCTTGTACTCTGCCACATTCCATGAGGAATGTTTGGATGCATTGGACGTGGTTTTGAAAGTCTGTTGTCTTGTTGCTGACAAGAACAGCCATGCTCATGCCTGTTTCCACGTCAATGCCTGTAAGGATTGGTGTTGTTTCCTTTTCTCCAAGTGTTTTGAAGAAACAGAAGTCGAATCGTACCACTGGTTGTTTGCTGTGTTGTCGTGGGTGGTTGTCTGCTCGTCCTTTGCTTTGAACGCATGTTGGACACCAACTCCTGTAAGGAAGGTGTGTGAGCTCGTGTTCAGCACGCTCTTGTGCTGTTGGCTGCTCTGGTGCTTTGATGCCTTTTGCTGTTCTGGCATCAAGATGTTCTTCCTCGTCGATGTTGTAGTACTACTCTTTGAACGCTAGTTATAAGTACTTATAACCCCATTTAATTATAGAACATATATACTTAACCCCATTTATTACCAATTATAACTGATAAATGGCCATAACTGTAGGTTCACTTATGTTCATAACTAGACAAGCACCAGATATTCGGAGCCATTGAGTCACAGACTACGCTGCGTTTCTTCGGCGTGGCATTTTGTCGCGAAGTAAAGCCGGAAAAATGCATGCAAGCGTGAATTAAATTGCCGGGAAATGCATTCCATCAAGATATTCTTCGTACAATGGACTTCCAATTGTAGCGTGCCACCCAGATATGTATATATGAATGAGAAATTGTATGTTGGCTGTGATATGAATGGCCGTGGTAGAATTTCTCCTATTGTGTTATACTTGTGCGTTAAGCGAGCTTTTGGCGCCACTGAATGCTTTCCCGTCACCAAAAGAAAAACGAATTCGTTCCGGGACCCGTGGTCTTGTTGGTGTTGATTAAAAAATATATATATATATAAACAGCGGTTTCAATACTGCAAACGGGGAAAAAAGGTAATCCATATACACACCAAAAGAGGAAAACGACTTTTCAAGCACCACGGGCCGGGCTGCTTCGAGCCCCGGATACCCCCTTGCCGGGGCCTCCATTTTAAAATGATGCATTAACATCCATATTCGTATATATCTAAAAATCAGTCTCCCTAGAGATGTCTGAGATACCGACACCATAAAATATATATATATATATATGTGTGTGTATGTATAAGTATATATATATGTATATGCGAGTATGTCTTCGTAAACCCATGGCTTTACGTATATAAATATATTTCTGTATGTGTATGTATTTATATATATATATGTATATATGTGTGTGTGTGTATGTACGTGTGTGTATTTGCCTGGGTAGATCCATATGCAAGTTTGCCTACGTATGTAATCATACATCTTATCCTCTGTACAGATTGGAGGCCCCGTTCTGCCAAAAAGAAGAGTTGCACTCGGCGACATGGTTCAAGTCAAGTAGTCATCGATATACAATATATAACCGCGTTCAGTGACAAGGTAACTTATCATTCGAGTTATCTTGAAGGTATCCCAAAAAAAATCGAGTGGGTTTTCTTCATGGGGTGGTGTTCGCAGCTTGCTAATAGATCCAAATACTGTAATTTCTACCGTAAGGTTTCCGGATGTGTGTGAACAGAAATTGGTTGTGCAACAAGCATATCGGTTTATCTGCTTCAAACATCTTGATCCATGTCCAGGCTGTCGAAAGCCTGTGCGATCCGCTCCTCCAGTGGGGGGCGGACCGCTGACTCCGGCGCAACGTCTTCGCCCCATAAAATGTGCGGGGGGACCTCACCCTGATACTCCTCTTGGAGTTCAGGGATTTCGGCCCCCCTCAGCACTTGCATTCGGCGCTCGCACTCGCGGCCGCCCCTGCACGCTCGGTCCGTGCCCTTGAAGGGACAGTCGGGCCGGCGGCAGGTGTGCTTCGCTTTCCGCACATGAGCCGGGGCTACCGGCAGGGGGAAATCCGCCGGAACCTCTCTCCCGAAGCGGGCGGACACCTCGTTCAGGCTTGCGTGCTTGCTGAACGGATGGAACGGCCCCTCTGCGAGCATGGCTCTCAGGAACCGTTCCGTGTCCTTTCCGTGCTGCTCCTCCAGCCGCGCCTGCACTGGGCACCCCGCGCCTGCATTGCAGCTGTCGGGATTTGGACACGACGGACGCCAGCAGGGGCCTTAGGCCCGCACGCGTCCTTTCGTGCCCACCCAATCACATTTTGCAGCTGGCGGCGCCTGCTGCGGGCGGGCCAAGGGGTGCAAAGCATCGTCAGGGACAACATCTTTGCCCCCTGCTCGACGCCTCGCAGTCCTGGCCCTGTGCACGACCTTCTTGGCCTGCCCATAGAGTCTGCCGTGGCGGGCTTCCATCTCCTCACGGAACTAACTCGGAAGCGCAGACCCCTTGGGCCTGTGCTTCGCGGACTACGCTCAGGCCCTGGCGTGCCTGGGCGGCCAAATCTCGCCGAAAGCAAATGTCAGACTATATGAACCCCCCCTCGGAGGATAGAATCGAAGATGCGAGGTGTGTACAACTGGTGCAAGACCGGTTCTTATATGGCTTTATCCTTTTTATCATCGTTCCCTTGAACTTTCCCATTATAATGATCCATTAACTGGCTCTGTCTTATCCCTTCCATTCCCCCAAAACTATTTCCTTATATTTCTCGCCTTCACCCTACTTATGTATTTTGATTGCTGCCCGTTCAATATTCATACAATCCCCGGGACTATGCCGTTGCAGCTCCCCCTTATTATACCATCTTTTGCAATGTAATCACCCTGGTCTCTACCTTGCTATCGCCTCAAAGTACCCACCACCGCTTTGCCGGCCTGTTGCAGCTGCGGCAGAAGCTGCCCCAGTTCTGCGTTGGCACGCTCGAGGTCATTGAGAGCTGGCCGGTCGGCGGAAGGGTTCCCCAAGAATGTTATATTTAGGTGGCCGTGACTGATTTACATCCTCTCAAGTTGCTTCAAACACCCTTGAGGACCATTTTAGACCCCAAAAAGTCTTTCTAAGATGGAATCTGCCAGGGGGGGTCTTAAAACCCAATATTTTTGGCAGCTATTCCGTTTTTTGGGCTGTGACATCTTCTAAAGAGGTATCTTTCGCCTTATTAAAAAACAATCAATCAAAATGATCTAAAACTTGATATGCTCGATGATACGCTCATGCGTCGAACGCTCCTGATGTTGGCTTGACTATTGTTTGTCGTTGTGGCAATAGCTTTGTGACGTCTGGACCGTCCATTGTTTGTTGTGGGATGTAGAGCTGAGTCCGCTGTTGTACATGGACTCTCTTCCAGTACTGTCCTTCCTTGATCCAGTAGTCTGCTGTTGCTGGTGTGTCCTTTGGTCCTGGAACTGCTGTTCCTGGATATGTTTGTTGTTTCATTGGCTGCTGCTGTTGTACCAAAGGTTGACTGGCTTCTTCTCTCGGTGTCGGACTGCTGATCCTGTAGGCTGCGGCGCTTGTTGCTGCTGTTGATGTGTTGTTGCCTTAGCTGCTGATGCTTTCGGTGTTGCTAGTGTTGGCGCTGGAACCGCTGCTGGTGCCTTTGGCAACGGTGGTGCTGGAGGTCTTGTTGCCTCTTTGACCTTGAACCATGTTTCTCCTGACCATGCTGGTCCGGGGAGTCTTTTGTTCTTTTGTTGTTGTGGAAGGTCTTTGTACTTGTCCTCAAAGTCCTCGAGTGTTCCATCTGGCTTGTATGCTATTGTTCTCCTGTAGTTGTCCAGTTGCTCCTCTGGGACTGGACATTGTGTATCTGGTGTGTACAAGGCTTTTCTTGTTCTTTTGTGTACCCTCACCAGATATCCACTGCTGTTGTACATCCAGATGTCATTGTTGTGTGTGACCCATGCCTGTCCTGCTGGTGTAAGTGTCACTGGAGACACTGCTGCTCGAATGCCATGTGACGTCTCACGTATGTCGAGCTTCATGTTGCTTGGCATTGGGCTAATGTTGACTGTAAGAAAATACAGTCCTTGTTGTTGCTTCAGTGTCGCTTCGAAACCGTTGGTATTGGTGATTGTTGGGTGCTCGCTGAGGTGGATGTTGAAACCCTGTGATGCCAGTCTTGTTACTGACAAAATGGGTTGTGACACGTCACACACATAAAAGGGCATGACGATTGGTTGTTGCTTGCTGTTCTTCATGTACACCCATTTGTAGCCGTAGACCTTGATGTCTTCTTCTGTTGCTGTGGTAAGTCTTGGGCCTTGCTCAGGGTGTAGATCGTATGTTGTGTATGTTGGAGCAAACCATGGTGGACAAACGTGTGTTGCTGCTCCACTGTCAATCATCAGTTCTTCTGTAGTGCTTGCTGTTTGCTCAGTTGCCGGCTGGTGCTTGGTGGAGTGCTGGATTGAAACGGCTGCGATGTGAAATTGTGGAACTTGTTGTTCCTGCGCGCTCGGTGGTGGTAGTGCCAGTTGTTGCTGCGGCAGTGCGCTGACCTGTGTTTGGTCATCATTCCGCCATTGGCCGTCATAGTATTGTTGTTGATACCATTGGGCTGTTGGGTCTTCTTGCCATTGGCTGGTGTAGGTGCTGGTGTTGCCTGTGGCTTCGTTGAGGTTGTGTACAGCCACTCTGCAATCTCTTGCTATGTGGCCTGGCTGACCACATCTGTAGCATCCTGTGTTGGGACTCCTTTTCCTTTGCCTGTTGGCTTGCCTTTTCCTTTGCCTATGTATCCTCCTTTGTTGAGCGCTCCTTTGAATGGCATTCCTTGTCCAATCTTTCCTTTGCCTTTGTTGTACCCGTAGCCGTATCCTTTGCCTTTGTTGCCTTTGCTTTTTCCTTTTCCTTTGTTGGGCTTCTTCCCTTTTCCTTTGTTGTACTTTCCTTTGTATCCTTTGTTGACAGCTCCAATGTCCATAGGTGCCGGTCCTCCTTGGGCATGTGTTGAGACACTGGATGAACCAGGTTGCTGGTGTAGCCTGCTGAGGGCTGTTGTGGCTCTGTAGTACTCCATGATTGTTTCACGTGCCTCTACGTATGTTGGTGTTGCTCCTGCATTCAGGTGCAGGTGTTGTTGCAGTGGCCCTGATGTCTCGTTCATCAGGACTGCAATTTTGATTCGGTCTGGTAGTGTTGTGTTGTTGTCTCTCTCATACCTTGAGAGCTCAAATTCCCAGTTGGAGAATGACTCCTCGAAGTTGTTGCTGTCAAATGTTGGCTTGAGCAGCTTTGTTAAGTACCCTATGCTCCTTGTTCCAAGTGGTATGGCAAACCTGTTGTTGAGCTGCCTGTAGGTTTCAAGTCCCATCTTGTGTTGGTGCTGTCGACATACTGTTGCTGCAGCTCCTGTTGTCACGTTCACAAGTATGTACTTCAGGTTGTTGTCTAGTTGTACCCATCTGTCTGCTTCCTCTAGTGTTTGTGCTGCTCCTCTCAAGTCTGCTTCTGTGAGTCGTTGTGTAGTTGTTGCTGCACGTCGCAGCATGTTGGGGTAGAATGAGTCCATGAGACCCATGTAGGCTGTGAATTTGTATTTCCACTCTTCAAATGTGGAATAGTTGCCATCGTATGTTGGGGGCCTGGGTTTGAGCCGGTGTGTTGCTGCCAACGCTTCTGTCGGATCATCTGGTGGTGCTGTTGGTGATGCCGCCATTGTTGCTTTGCGGAGTTTTGTTGAAGCTCCTCCAATGTTTTGGAATCACTGCTTCTGCCTGTGGTTAAAGTGTTGTTGTTCAGTTGCTGCTTTCTCTGTTGTTTGTCGTGTTGTTCCTTGTGTGTTGTATGCAGTATTGTTGAGAGTCCCCCAGTGTTCTGGGATCAAGCCCTCTGCCTGTTGTTTACTGCTGTTGCTTGGAGATGCCCCTGGTAAGGCAGAGCTCCGCTACCATGTAAAATCACAAGGTAGCTCAGCTGAGTTGTTGTGACAAATGTTGTACTTCCTGTGCAGGTGTTGGATCCTTTTGTCTCTGCGGTGGCTGTGCACACGTCTGTATTGTTGTACCTATACTGGACAGATGGCTCAAGGCCTGCGGGGAACAGAAACATGTTGTGCAGGAGCACGTGACAATTTGACATCACCAACCATCACCAACCATCACCAACCATCACCAATCATCACGGTCGTCATCCCCACCACCCCCACCCCCACTACCACCACCACCAGCAGCAGTATCATCATCATCATCACCACCATCATTATCATCATCACCACCACCACCACCATCATCATCATCATCATCAGGAACAGCAACCACCACCGTGATTGGCACCCCGCAAAACAACATGGAGAATGCCAACAAAACAACTCGCCCCAGAACAAGTCTTACCCTGTGGTGATCAAACATGGCAATGGAAAAAATGCCCCTTTTCATGGTTGATTTTCCAACTTTTCCACTCAAACTTCCATTTATAGACGATTTCCTATTGCCACGTTTGATCGCCGGAGGGTAATCTTGCCTTTTCAATGGAGTCCATCTCAACTTTCTGGCGTTAACGAGGCACGGCAGAGAATTCTTTAGATCAGCAAAACGGAGACTCCGTCTAAGACCAGCGGACCTCTCAGCCGCCAAATTTACAGAGTTTTACCATCCCTTAAAATGGGAGTCTCCTGACATGCAAAACTCAATGGCTGCTTTCCAAGGTTTATTTCTGAAATGTCCGAGCCCTTGATCAGGGTGACACGTGCCAATACTTCTTCGTTGGAGACTTAGATGGATAATGATGGATTTAAAAGAACGCACCGTTGACATTCAATGGGTACCCCTGAGAACCGGGAATTTAAGCACTGTAGCCATCTGTAGCCTATGTTGATTTATAGCTGGTCAAAACATCAGGTCCTGCGAATCAAAGGTGTTGGTCATTCCTCCTAGTCTTGTTTCGATCCATACTCGTATCCCCACCTTTGGCCAGAATAAACTGATCCCAAACCTACTTATTGATTCAGCATGCCAAATTTAGCAATCCAATGCTGGGGATTGTGTTGCATACCCATACAAGAAACCACAAACAGAGCCAAAGTGGTTGGGTTTCAGCCCTGAAAGTGTCAAAGAGGCCTGGCGACCAGGTCCAATACACAGAAAAAAACATCCTAGAATTGTTGCAATACAACCAAAAAAAAGGCATATGACTTATGGCCTCCCATCAATCAACCTCCCTTCAGTTGCCCTTGATGGCCTCCACTACCAATTGGTGGCATGGGTGGCATTTCCAAAATGGCGCTGGACGAAGGTTGCTCAAAAATCTCAAAATCTGAGGTTGCTATTGCTGCAATGAGGTGTCTCAAATTTCTGGTGAAACATCAATTTTTACATCGCGAATTGAGCAACAGCTGGATCTTACTGAAAATTGAACGGTGACGGGGACGACCTACTTCTGACCTGACCTGAAAAACTAAAAGTCTTAGGTGCAGGAAATTGCAGCACCTTGAGCCATGGGTTAGTGCCGTAGTTGAGGAAACCAAGGTGAAATGACAGGTGAAACGGGCCTTAGCCGCTTTGGAACCTGAAACAATTCTATGATATATGCACGTCCTGTGCATTGTTTACATATTCTACATCGCATCTTACACTATATATGATCAAAGGAAGTTTAGTTGGGAAACTTCCGAGTTACGGGGGACTGTCATATTTAATCACTCCCACCATCATGTCAACCACATCATCATGTCAACCATCCGCAACAAGTAGTTGCGGCGTGAAACAGTTCGGACGCGTGTGAATTCACGGTTGAAAACGCTCTCGGGGGCGAAACCCTTTGGTTTTGTTCGGGTAATGTGGCTCCTCGGGTTGCCGAAGTAGGATCTCTGCTTCCGCGGGTGCGGGCGAAAGTTGTCGACAAAAAGTGCGCTGGACTGCGGCGAGAGCTCGATTTGCACTTCAAAATGCTAAAAACTGACAGCTGCGGAGCACTTTTGGAAAATGAGGTCGGCAGAATATGCACCAGACTGTAGCAAGAGCTCAATTTGCATTTCACAAAAAACTGATGGGATCGGAGCACTTTTGAAAGATGAAGCTGGCAAAATGTGCACGAGACTGTAGCGAGAGTTTGATTTGCACTTCAAAATCGCAAAAAAAAAGAGGATCAGAGCACTTTTGGAGGATGAGGTTGGCAAAATTGATTGATTCATTGGTTCCTTGGTTCAGTGATTCAGCGACTCATCGATTCATTCTTTCATTGATTCTTGTCAATCCTTGATTCATTGACTCATTAAGTCATTCAACCGTTGATCGATTCATTGATTCATTGACTCACTGACTTGTTGAACCAATGATTCGTTGATTCACTGATTCATTGATTCATCGATTCATTGATTCGTCGACTCATTGTTCCACTGATTCATTGATTCGTTGAATCATGGTACATACGTTCACTCAGTGACCTGTGCATGGATTCGTTCATTTCATTGTCGTCTCAACAACTATTTGCTCAGTCGTTGATGCAGCTTACAACTTCAACACTTCATTGCTTCTGCATCGCAAAAACTTTCCTATAGGCCATTGATTTCCTGTCCTGTAGCCATTTCATTTTTTCGAAACTTCCGCCCCGGCGTGGGCCGGGCACTACCTTGTACATGCACGATACAGGATACATAGACATATATATATATGTGTGATATTTTGTTTATTAAATAAAATATATTGTATTAAAAACAATACAATGTATTATATGTAAATATACTATATACAAAATAATATCTATATCTAAATATAGATATTACTATGATATTACTATATGTATAATATATATATAATATATATATATATAATATATATATATAATATATATATATATACTATATAATTATATACTATATAAGATGTATTATTATATATTATGTAAAATATATTATGTGTTAAATGTCATATATAATGTAGAATTTACTATAATATATATATATATTGTAGAGTATAGAATGTTAAATTTCACGAGGTCTTGGGGTTTTGGAATTTTTACGGTATATTGGGTTTCAAAGTCAAAATGCATCATTTCGAGCAACCTGTGAGCAGAAGGGTCGTGAGGAAAAGTGTTGAATGTTGTGATTTTTGTTGAATCAGTGGTCCACAGGTCCAACTGGCGTTCCAGAGAAACTGAAACAGTCGGAAACAGTCGGAAACAGTCGGAAACAGTCGGAAACAGTCGGAAACAGTCGGGAGCGGCCCGGCGTGATCGTGCCAAAATTGTCAATCCGCCATTTTTTTGCAAAAAAAAAACGTTCCGCGCAATCCCCTTTTTTTTTTGAAAGTGCAACGGGAAACAGTTGGAAACAGTTGGGGCTCGTACCTTTGACTCGGCAAAAAACGAGCTATTTAAAACCATTTAAGGTTCATTTTCTTTATAAACTGGTTTTAAATAGCTCTTTTTTTGCCGAGTCAAAGGTACGAGCCCCAACTGTTTCCAACTGTTTCCCGTTGCACTTTCAAAAAAAAAGGGGATTGCGCGGAACGTTTTTTTTTGCAAAAAAATGGCGGATTGACAATTTTGGCACGATCACGCCGGGCCGCTCCCGACTGTTTCCGACTGTTTCCGACTGTTTCCGACTGTTTCCGACTGTTTCCGACTGTTTCTGGAACGCCAGTTGGACCTGTGGACCACTGATTCAACAAAAATCACAACATTCAACACTTTTCCTCACGACCCTTCTGCTCGCAGGTTGCTCGAAATGATGCATTTTGACTTTGAAACCCAATATACCGTAAAAATCCCAAAACCCCAAGACCTCGTGAAATTCAATAGTATAGAAAATAAACTATATTATGCTATATTATGCTACATTATACTATATTATACTATATTATACCAAAATTTACTATATTATACTATATCATACTGTATTATACCTTACTGGGGTGCACTATAGCATGGCTACCTTTGGCTACATCCATATATGTTACAGATATGAATGTAGCCAAAGGTAACTGTTCAGCTTCCAGCGGGTTGCTTTGAGGATGCCCAGAAAGTGAGTGACGCAAGGCTACCTTTGCAGCCTTTGGATTCATTTAAAACTGATGGATGGATGAAGTGAAAAGGAAATGAAGTGAAATGAAATGAGATGGGTTCATAGATGAATGGATGCATGAATGAGCGGATGGACAAAACGCAACGATACAAGCAGAGTGAAATAACTCCCACCCCCCAACGCGACCACACAGCCCATAAGAGAAGCTGTGTCGCTTTCCTCGTTCCTTCTTCTTAAATTTGGGCCGAAGCTGCAGCTAGACACAAGACAAGGGCTGGCTGAAGATTGAGCAATACTGACCATGAAGCTATTGGAACAAGGTGCAGTCACTCACTGGGCACTGAGTCCTGGGCATCCTCAAATGCAACCCGCAGTGATGAAGCTGAACAGATCCTGGCCCTGGGGAGCATGGATTTTGATATTTTAGACCGACGCCGACGACAATGACATGCAACGACAGCATGATGGATGGATGAGGATGAGGATGAGGATGAGGATGAGGATGAGGATGAGGATGAGGATGAGGATGAGGATGAGGATGAGGATGAGGATGAGGATGAGGATGATGATGATGATGATGATGATGCTGATGCTGATGCTGATGCTGGTGCTATAGCCTTGCTATAGTGCACCCAGTATATTATACTACATTATATTATATTATACTATATTATCATATTGAATTATTTTATATTTTATATCATATTATTTCATAATTATATTATATTCATACTGCGCATATCCAATACATCTTGAGGTCCGACAAACATTGCCATACCTTCTTTTGTGCCATACCATTGCTCCGAGAATTGAACACCAGAGCCCATTCCGATCGAGCATCTTGTTTTGCTCCAGTGCAAGCTGTCAATCCTTTGAACATTGACGCATCCTGCAATGGGCCTTAGTGAAGGTAAGCAAATACACATGTCAAGACTGTTTCAAGATGTTCAAGGAAAGTCCTGTGTTTCTTTTCATTTCAAGATGTTCAAGCAAGGTTCCGGTGTTTTTCAAAAAAACGTTTTTTTTGTCGGAAACTGCGTAGAAAGCCCTGCATAACGCAGGAGGCACAAGGGGGCTTTGGTCAAGCTGTGGGACGGCGACAAATGCTGCGGAGTTTGGATTGGGCTCTCCTCGGTCGCAATCGCTGCAGGCTGCTCCGAAAGGTGCAAAGCCAAGGAAACACCTTAGGATCCTTTTGAGCGCAGGGCGATAAACATATCTTCATTCTCTGACAACCATGGCACGTAGCTTCAAGTTGCGGAAATGGGCAGTATCATGCAGTATCTGGGATTTTAAAGGCTCGAGTCGGCTTGAGTAGTGAAGTCACCTGGCACAATGTACGAGTCTTAGCTTTTTCGGGATGCCAAAGGCTACACCACTCCGTCTCTGAAAGAAAAGATAAGAGGCTATCCAAGAATGAACGATTTCCCAGCTGACTCAGGCTATGACATTGAAAGCTAGCATGCTTGCTCAGTCTTGGGCGAGCGAATCTGCTGTGTAAGCTTGAATTGCGAATGTCTCGGCAGGTTGTCGTAGAAATCAAGATTTGCTTAGTCGTGACCCTCACTTGTCCAAAAAAAGGATGCTCTGTGACTCTGTGACCCTGCATCTTTTCACAAAGTTTCCGAGTTCTGGCTTCCGTAGCAAGATTCTCTCTGGCATTTCCGTATTCCCAGGAATATGTTGCGATCTGCAGCCTATCAGCGAGAAGTCACCTATACTTCATGATCTCGAGGACGAAAGCAGCCTTTTGGGGGTGCCACTAGACCAACCAGAGCACATGTTGAAAGGTGATCTTGGAAAGCTTGGAAAGCATGGAAAGGAAGGTTTGCCGATCTTTGCTGATGGAATCTTTTCAATTCGCTTGGTTTGAGGCCCGCAAATCTGGTACAACTTGAAGTGTGACAGTGCTGGTAAACCTTCTGGCCACTTCAGATTAGCGTTGGCGCAAGGCGCCATTGCAAGTTCCCAGCAATTCTTTTAGCAACGGACATGATGCAATTTGCATCCTGAAACATCACCCTTTAGGCAGCCTTTGCACTTTCCAAGTTTGGATGGCAACAGAGACCTGTTTCAGTTCGCATCTAATTTTTGTTCGGGCACACCGGACGCGCGGAGCGCCTCTAGGCAGCAGATGTGGGGTGCCTCTAGTCCAGACTTTTCATCCTTTTGGCTTCTCCACATTTCTAGTTTGGATAACATATGATAACTTGGGGATACTTGAACTAGTTGAAGATAGTTGAAGTAATTTCAATCTCATATTTCACGGATATTGTTGGAGAAACCCTTTTTGGCCTCCTTTGACAACCTTCAAGAAGTCTCCAAGAAGCGTCTGCAAACGCATCAAGCTGTGGCAAGCAGCGACCACTCCTCTTCCTCTGCTGGAATGCCCACAGCAGATTCTTCGTCTGATATCTGTGGATGCTGTGTCACCGTGCATTTTACGTTCGAAAACGGCAATCCTGCGCTCCATGTGCCGATGAAGGGACTTGCTATGGCCCAGAGTTTGTGAGTGTCCTTTTTTTCTGCCTTTAATAAGTCCTTAGACAACAACACTGGGGACACACTAATTCTGTGAGAATCCTGCATCATCCCTAGCAATTCACGCTGAAGCGTGACAGGTGAATGCATAATCGACGTCTATGCTACGGCACGCTTCATTACACCACGAAATCCATCCGTGAGTCACAGCGCCTTGAGATGTCTCGACAGAACGAAACAAGGGTGTCCTGATAGGTCTGGTGATGTCTGGTGTTTGCAAAAGGATACACCTGCGAATTTCACCATGTGGTTCACCAGGCGAGTTCATGGTGCCATATGGTGCCATATGGTACCATGGTGCGGTCCGGTTCATCAAGCGGATAACACACCCTCCTTGAGCTGCTGGATCATCGTCTCCTGGATCTCTTCATCTACCAGATGTACCATCTACTTATGGTAGATATATGTAGATCTGCTATGGCCAGGGGCACTGCTATGGTATTCTATGGCTTCGAAACCAGAAGGGATCCATCCAGATCCAGCTGATCCACCTGACTCACGGCGACTTCAAAATCCCTCAACTGGAAGGTTGATTAAGATACATTAAGGGCCAAATTAAGGGCAACCTTAACTGGTGTTTTCCCGTGTTTTTCTTCCAACTTCAAGTGATGGTTTTTGGATCTGGAACAGGACGTGAAGTTGAGAACTGCCAGCGGTCGCTAAGCGATCGTGCCTCTGGGAAGATACCTCAAACGGGGTATCTTAAGCGTCTTAAGGGGATCAAAACTGGGTGCAGAATGGGATGGTTTACTAGCCGAAATTCACAAGAATCTATGGTTCCGCTGCGACTTATGGTGCGAGTCAAAGCTTGTGACCACCCACAGCAGCATGGGCTAACCCAAACAACAGTCCGTCTTCCTCATCGGTGCAACGAAGCTGTACTCGCATCTTCAAGTCTGGCTGCAGTCTGTTCAACTTATCGGACCTTTCAAACTGCCATTGAACATCGTAAATCCTGGGGGGGTCCAAATTTGCATGGCCAAATTCGCAGTGGAAATATGACTGTCTGTTTGACTACTTCGTTCCAGCGGCTATTTCATTCACACCACAAATTCCCCGCTTTTCAGGTGTTCCTACAAGGCCTGTTGCGATTTGATGCAAACCCCCAGTTTGGATGGAGCTTCTTTTCCCCCTGGCACGCAACCAACGTGGACCCATGCTATGTAGCGATACACCTCCAGCATTGAGATGCTACGCCTGCTATCGGGTGTCACAAAAAAATTCTCTGCTAAGTCGAATGCTCCAAGATCACTACTTCGAAGCTGTAAATTATGCTCCGCTTAACTTCTTAAAGCCCTCAATGTGGATCATGATGGATCATGAAGATGTACTTTTTGTTGTAGGTTCATCCTTTGAAGTGTCAGGTGCGACGGCCCTTTTTCCGGGGAAATTCACACCTGGAATATCTGGCGCAAGGTGGTCTGATGCAAGGTGCTGCGCCAAGGATCCTTCTGAGCGCGGGGCGATAAACATATCTTCATTCTCTGACAACCATGGCACGTAGCTTCAAGTTGCGGAAATGGGCAGTATCATGCAGTATCTGGGATTTTAAAGGCTCGAGTCGGCTTGAGTAGTGAAGTCACCTGGCACAATGTACGAGTCTTAGCTTTTTCGGGATGCCAAAGGCTACACCACTCCGTCTCTGAAAGAAAAGATAAGAGGCTATCCAAGAATGAACGATTTCCCAGCTGACTCAGGCTATGACATTGAAAGCTAGCATGCTTGCTCAGTCTTGGGCGAGCGAATCTGCTGTGTAAGCTTGAATTGCGAATGTCTCGGCAGGTTGTCGTAGAAATCAAGATTTGCTTAGTCGTGACCCTCACTTGTCCAAAAAAAGGATGCTCTGTGACTCTGTGACCCTGCATCTTTTCACAAAGTTTCCGAGTTCTGGCTTCCGTAGCAAGATTCTCTCTGGCATTTCCGCATTCCCAGGAATATGTTGCGATCTGCCGCCATCTATCAGCGAGAAGTCACCTATACTCCATGATCTCGAGAAGGACGAAAGCAGCCTTTTGGGGGGACCACTAGACCAACCAGAGCACACACTGAGAGGCTATCAACTACCGCCACGCTGCAGCTGTGCCTGGTTGGCTCCGTCAAGGCCTTTCGGAGGGCACTAGAACTTGGAGCAAGGACAACAGAAACAAATGGGAGATGCCACAGATGCCACTTTGGAAGGTATTCCACTGGAGGCTTATGCCAGAAACTTGGAAAACCTTCGAAAATCCCACCTTGAGGGATGCTTCACATATTATCTTGAGATACTTTGGATGCTTGGAACGGGTCGCCAAGCTTGAAGCATGATGACACTTCACTGGATGACTGGCACTAGCGACAGGGGTGTCCTCATGGCCAGTTCTACAGTTCGGGTGTGGGTTTCGAATCTTTGAAAATCCCTTCAAGCTGCAAGACTAAAAGGCTGCAAAAGCAAAGAAGTAGAAACTGCGCTTGGCTCTTCAGTTCCAACCTGGTCTTTTGTATGTCATGGCGAAGCATGGCGAAGCTTCCAAGAGGCTTCGGGGTCAAGCATGCCTTGTGGTTGGCAACATTCGGACGACCCGGGCAGCATTGGCGCCTTCCAAGCACGGCTTCCAAGGTGCGGGGGCTGGCAGGAGAGGATCAGAAAGTGCCCACAGGGCCCAAAGGATCAACTCAACTTTGTCAAGCCCAGTCCCATCCCTGAACTCTGCACCTTTCCTGCTTTTCCTGTCAAGTTCAGGAGGCACTGCAACTTACGGCTCCTTGCGGCTCACGTGCCTTACGGCTCACGTGCCAGAGCGGAGCAGCTAGAACCTGTGGAGCTTGGAACTTGGGGGACTTTTCAAGCGTCACTCTGTTCGGGTCCTAGCTATAGCTTGCTGTAGCCATTTTGGGTGCAGCAGTTGCTGACCTTCACAAGGTGTTGCCATTGCCCAGGTATGTCTGCAAGGGAACATCACCATACTCAGGATCCCCTATCAGGGTGATGCCATGCCATTTTCCTTCAGGCGCCTTGAAAATCTTAGTGCCTTACTCATACGGGTCTGAGAATGATAGCTCCAGCAATTTGAATTAGGAACATGCTGATTAACCTGAACATTGATTAACTATAGAATGTTGGGGTTGTCCCATCTCGGACAAAGCTACATGGATCTCGATGGATCTCCCATGTTTTTGCGAACACCTGGACCTCTTAAGCCTGGCAGAACCAGGAGCGCCAGCAATCTGCTTAACACCAGCCGCGTAAGGAAGCATCTTTCGGTCCGCGTGAAATGGCGTGATGTCTTGGATTGTTTTGGTATGCCACAAAATGCTGCCTGCAGCTGTGACTCAGATGTTTAGGCCAAAGCTATTTCTTGCTTTGCCCTTGATTTAGCAGAAAGGTGCGGTTGTTCATCAGCTGAGAAAGAAGAGCTTTCATTTGCACGTTCCTTTCAGCAGAGTCTCATCGCTGATCTCTCCTGATCTTTCCCGACCTGTGGAAGGGCTGCATTCGACGCCCAGGTCTCAAAGGACAAATTTTCGGAGCTGGACTGATGGCAAAATGTGTTTTCCTATACACAGCTGAAAACTGACAATAGCTGACACCCAGCAGTTGAAATTCACCTGAGAAACTTTTTTGGGGGGTCCCCAATGTCTTCACACTATTTGCATCTATTTGCCACCTGAGTCTCCCGGCCGAATGACGTCCCGGCCTTACCTGCCACGAAATGCCTTACTGGCAAGCTTTGAAGTCCTCACAGATTGGCCTCTGGTTTTCAGAGCCGGGTTGGACCCCAAGTTAACCATGAAACTTCTGATTTTGGGCTACATCGATACCATTCGATAGCAGATTTTCACACACAGCTACACCATCTTGGCGTCCCATTCGATCCAACCTTAATGAAGCAATGCCTTTCAGCTCCATCTGACACAAAGCTTCGCTTGGCGCCCGAGCATTGATGGACAGGAACCGAAGCGGATGAACCTCTTGGGATGCATCATCCATTCATCCACTATCGGAACTATCGGAATCTGTCAGAATGGCATCCCACCGCATCCCGAACCGGCCGGAAGGAGGAAGCAAAACGAGGAAAACGAGGCTGGCTGTTTTGAGCGAAGGCGAAGTGGGACTACAGAGTGATTGCAGACTGGGGCCACTGAGGTCATTGAAATCGCAAGTTGCTGCAGTGGTAGGTTATGATCTGCACGAACCTCCTACTGTAGCTGCTTAGATTCATCCGATTCATCCGAAACGGCAGCTTGTACTTGAGTCCATCAACATGTATCATGAGGCACTGTCCCCACTAGGCGCACTGAGGCAAAGGTTGGCGGGACTGGGGTTTTCATCGAAACGCCTCCATTCAAGCATCTGAAAGCACCTGGGGTAAAGGTTGAGTGGAACTCAGGCGGATTTAAAGCGCCTGGGGTAAAGGTTGAGTGGAACTCAGGCGGATTTGTCTTCCCTCGATTGCAATTCCCGCTGTGTTGAGATGCCGATGGTTGAGATGCAGACATTGACCTGACAGCAGAATGGCTTGGCACTGTGCCATCACTGGTGCTATCCTGCCAGCTTCAACATCAGCACTGGCAGCCTTTCGGAGTGCAAAGTGCCAAAGCACCACCATCAGCAACACCTCTGGCCCCCGGTCCGATACAGCTCCCTGCGGAGGATTTGCGATTTGGATGCTAAGCCCAACCTGCTGAACCGCCAGTTTTAGCATCTTGGGTTGGACTTCACCAAATTTCACGCATCTCTAGTGGCCTGTACACTGATGCTCCAGATGACAGCATGCCAGGCCAGACCATCGAACATCTCCGCAGGGAAGATTAGCTCAGCATAGTTCAGAATCCAGCACTATCCGAGTTCTGTCCCACTGTCAACGTGGCGCGCCAGGCTACACAACGCGTACAGTTGGGAGCGGCTATATGCTATGCTACTGCAACGTGCTACACAACTGTGGGCATCACGCTGGGGAAGCTTCATCACTGGCCATTTTTTGGGCCACTGGCAAGGTTCGCAGGATGGTCGCGAACCATCCCTCAAAGGAAAGTCAGGGACTTCAAATGAAGCTCACGGGGAAACCAATTCCAGCTATGAATTGCCGACAAAATACGTCACTTGGCGAAGGAAATTTCCCTGGCCTTCGGCTCAAATCTTAACAAACGGGGTGAACTTGATGGGCGGCCATCAAAGAGAGCTTTGAAAGGGCCAGAAACTGCACGTTCTCGGTACAATGTTTTAACTCCCAGAATGTGACATCACAGCGTTAGACTTATGTCAAATAGCCAAGCAAACTCCAGGCATCAGCAGAGAGGCAGCAAACCAAAGGAGCTGGAATGTTTTTCTTTGATTAACATGTTTGCTTGGGCCTTGATTAAATCACACTCTTTGCGCTGAATACCGAATACTGGGCATTCATTTGATATTGCTTTCCCACCGTCGACATGCCACTTGTCAAACTGCGGGCACTGTTAGAGAATGTATATCAGCGTCGCACAGCTGTGCTGCAAGAAACCCCTGATGACAGGGAGCTTGTAAACCTGAAAGCTGTGCGTTCCGGCCCCCTTTTCAATAGAGCCGTTGGACTCTGGACCGGAATGAGTTGAGGTGGTTGCGATTTGTCCAATGACCTTCCAAACCTTCAGGCATTTGAGTTTTGTGCGCAGCAGGGTCTCCAACTGCCCAGTCTGCATGCCTCTGCATGCCCAGTCTGACACACCTTGGGCGCACTGAGTTGAAGATATCCAAATTGAATGGACACAATGGACACAGAGTCAAGCACGGGATTCTCAGTTGGAATTCTGACGCTCGCCACATGACCATGAAGCAGTTTCAATCTCAAGCTAGCTGGGAAATCAACTTTGGCACTGCAGGCACTGGCCCTGCTGGCAGCTTCGAAGAATCCGTTGGTGCTGACAGTTGTCACCGACTTCTGGGTACTCCAAGCCTTGAATTTTCCTAGCTGGTACGCAGAAAGATGGACCATGATGGACCTGGGACTGTGTGAAAACCAAGCAAAAGCCGCTGAAAAAAACTTCAATGCTGGTGGCGCGCCTAATCTGATACGATGCGCAAAGTCAAACGCGTAAAAACGCGTCATGATTCTGATGTGTAAAACGCGCTGTTCCACAGCTTGCTGCCAGCCCCTTCTGAAGCATTGCTACAGACTGGAAGGATCTACAGACTGGATCTGCTTTAGGAAGAATCCTCTCAATGCCAGTGCTTTGGCCATACCAAAACACGCTGTTGGAAGCACTCGGAACCAAAGCTTAAAGGCCAAGTTTTAGGATACCAGTGAATGTGTCACAAATCGACCTAATGGACCTAATGCATGGGTTTACTTCAGCTGATTTCAGCTGTCTCTCAACAGTTTTAGGGGCTTCACACGTGGACATCCTGCAGCTTTGCTTTGGAGAAGTCCTTGCCATCTTGACCCTGTCGAAAGTTGCAAAAAATTGCTGAGCAGAAACACGGCCAAGAGCTGCCAAAGTGGTGATGGCTTTCCGAGGTCTCCAAACTGTGGCATGACATTTTGGGTATTTCCTGGCGATCCGCCCTCCTTTGCGGCACCGCAAAATTCGACGACTTTTGCCATAGGGGGAGCTTAAAAGGGCGGTGTTTGGTCGAGAAGTTTGGCTCCACATCAGCGCAAATTACTTGCGGCATGTGCAAAATCCTGCTGGGTGGGCAAGTGGGACATAGTTGGTTCATAACTGAGCATCCATAGCACAGGCTTAAACACCTTCAATAAATGCAGCTTTTTATAGATTTAGTGAAAGCACCTGCATCCGCCGAAGGTCTCTTGGATCTTCAAACAAAGTCACAAACCCTCGCACAGTTGGCGCCTTTTGGAGCATGTCTTTGTCTTGCTTGCTGAACACCAACCACTTTCCTTCCAAACCAGACTCATCTGACACATCTGACAGTCTGGCAGCTTTTCAGCTTCGGAAGTCGGAGCTGCACTTTGCGTCTCAAGAACACGGCGTCAGGATCAGCTGCGTCCCGTCATGTCGAAGCCGCGCGCAGCGCTCAGGGCATATCCGGCATATCAATCTCCATCTGACAGCCGCAGCTGGCGCCGCAAGACGCTTTGGGCCTCGACAGCCTCGACATCTTCAGCCCACGACAAGGCGCGAACGGAAGGGCGAACAGAAGGGTATATAGTTTCAACTGACACCATCGACATGTGACTTGGCAAGTTTGGAGAATGTCCATGCCACTAAAGAAAGGTGAGCAAGAACTGTCGAGTGACTTGAACAATGGCTGGAAGGGCTCCTATATAATGACTGGAAGGGCTCCTATTGCTGTGTACAATGCCTGGCTGAAATGCCCATGGGAAACTGATGGAAAATCTCGTAGAAAGCATGCTATCATGGCTGCGAGACAAATGACGAATCATCCTTGTGGCAGGGGCGGAATGTTCCGCCACAAGTCCAATTTTTCTCCGAAGTGCCGTCTCTCTGAAGACTGAAATGCTGCAGTTAAGACGGCGCTATCTCCATCTATTGTCTTAAATTGGCAGGAGACCCCAAGAGACCGAGGCTTGATAAAATGTGGAGACGTTCAGGTGGCCAACGACTCAAAAGTTTGCAAGATGTTTGAAGTATTTTTAAGCTCCAGTTGTCTTGGCTCACCTTTTAATTTTGTGGATGAAATGTAAATTTTGCTTGGTGAGATTGTTTTGCTGGCTTTATCTTGACTTTGATTCTCTCATATAAGTGCAGCAGCTCACTGTCTCAACACGTCGGAAAAGCATCTCACTTTCCAGGCATGTCTGATCTGTGCAATCTTCGCTCAGTCTGGCCATAGCACCACTCCTCCGAAACTGATCAAATGATGGCAACATCGAGGCCCTTCGCAAAGAGAAATGGCGACCTTCTGCATTTCTTCAAGGCTTGGTGTGACCTTCACCCAGTAACCCTGGTAACTCTGGTGGAAAGGGAGGGAAAGCACTGGGGAAGCCAAAGCTGGTCTTCGGCTTAGCGGCTTAGCGGCTTAGCCCCTGAACCGAAGGGATCCGAAGGGATCCGAAGGGCCGGCCCGGGCCGAAGGCTCTACTGGGTGACCAGAGAAAGCTGAATCCAATGCTTCAACCATGTTCCAGTGTCAACAAACCGAACAAACAAGCACTGAAACAAATGAAACAAACATTGCCCGCAGCCCGGTTTCGCGGTAGAGAGTGGTTGCAGTGGTTTCTGAACGAACCTCAACCCGGTTTCAGCACCTTCACGTGTTGATGCTGAACTGCACAAGCACGGCCCAGACTTCCCAGGGGAAGGGAGGAAGACTGCAGTTGGCTCCAACTCAAACTACTCCAAAGGAGCACTGCAGAAAGAAAAAAGCATATCCAATTCCTGCGAATGGTCGGTTACTGGCTAGATCTAAATTAGCCTCCCTTTTTCTTACCTTGAGGCTGATACCACAAAGCCAGGGCTGTTGTCGACAGCTTCCTTCAAGATGTCAAGCGAGCTGCACTGCTGTCAGCTTCCCAAAGCTCAAGCTTTCGCGCCCTCCTGACATCCTCAACATCTTGGGCTTCACGGGCCATGGAAGATAGCCATCAGATCTCCCTTTAACACCTTTCAGCTTGGCCCAGGAAACCACTGCCAGGCCCTCCTGGACCAAGTAAACACCAAAGGGCGAAAGCATGGAGGCCTGCAAGATCCGGAAGACCTGGAAGCAAACCCCAGCACTAGATCCACTATGATCCACTGCTGGATGCTCCCCATACCTTGGGACAGCCATCTGGCTGCATCTGCCAGATGCTTCTTGGGCTGGAAGAGCAATTCTTCGGCACCTGAGCCCCATCACAGCACTTACACGCATCTTCCATGGTTGCCGGGGCACAAGCGACAGCAAGTGGGCGAAAAGTTCTTGGAAATCCCAAGGTTGACAAGTCGAACAAAATCCAGCGTCCTGGCCAAATTGATCCTGCATTGCAAGCCCTATCTCATGGAAATTCAAAGGTTGACCTCTGATAAATGGATGCCAACAGGATTGACGCTTGCAACAGGGAAGTAGGAAGAAGTGACATCCAAAATCTGTGATCTTAGCTGTTTTTCATACCTCGTCACCAGGCTCATGCAGTCATCAAGTAAAAACGTGTCAAAATCCTGGTTACTTGAAGAGAAAGTGACAAAATTGGAGATTGCAAAGTACAGCCTGGTCACCCACCAGAGCTCTACCAAACTCTGACACAATAGGCCATTGGGGCCTTCAGCCTATGGGCAATTGATGGCAATTGTTCTTCATGGTTCTCATGCTCCGATCAATGTTTTTTTGTAGCCACTAGAGACCATAACCTGCTCGAATTTAGGCCCAAAAATCCCAGTGCTTTTGTTCATGTGTGGCTTCATGGAGATCTATGTTTGAAGGTCCTTCCAAACCATGAAAAACCTGGCGCAAGAAGGGCTAAACCCCCATGCCTAGCATATGAACATGTGATGTCAATAACCTCCCACCGAATCCTTCACCCTCAACAGAACTGCACCAGTTGGAACGAGGCCCAAGGCCGCGTAAAATCTCAAGCCCGCTGTTCACAGGGCAACTGGCATGGGCATGGGCCCACATGGACATCGCAAAATTCAACGAAGTCACCGAAGCTTGAATTGGCCAGCGGTCAACAGGGTCAATGGCCCAAAACTCAGAACTCAGGGTTGGCCGAGGGACAAACAGCTGGTGTCTGCACTGAGCATTTTCAGGGTTAACTGCCTAGCCAGATTTACACACACGCACACACTTGGACGCACACATCCCTGTCTGGGAAACCTGCAATCTGCTGGATCTGGAGGATCTGCTGGATCTGCTATGGGGAAAAAAGACATGCAACGAAAAACCAGCGAGAAACAGCCTCCAACTTGACCTTTTATTGTGGTTGCTAAATGTTGCTAAGTTGCTACATTGGTGAAGGACCTGGTGAACGCAAACAGGCTGCAACACTACTGATTTTCACAAAGCTGCTAGGAAAAGTCCCTCATCCACACTGGGCGCTTCCGGTTGCAAGCACATACCGCCACAGCCTCCAAAGAACCACCCACAAGCGTCAGGTTCCGAACCAGTTGTGCTTGAAGTCATCATAGTTGTGCCCTTGATTTTTTTAACATCTAACGGATCTAACGGAAACAATCTGCAGATTGTGCCGTCTTCCGAGCTTCACAACTTCAGACTTAGTTTCTGAGATTCAGATTCAGTTGAAACTCTGAAGGATCTTTCAGCGTCACCAGTGATTCACCTTCAACCTGTCATCCCATGTCCATGTCATCCCTTGGCTCTTGACCCCATGCAGTGCCCCAGCGGCTTCATCCTGAACAACGGTCCTAGAGCTGGCGTCTTCGATAATTTAAGGATTATGATACCCAACACATTGGCTAATTTGGCTAGTAGAAAGCCGGTACAAGATTTTTACCTGATTTTTTTGAGATTCATTGAGTCACGGCTGGCTTTCCGAAAGTTCCGGCTGGCTTTCCATCTGATGTTCCCACTGCAGGGTGACCTTGGCGCCTTGAAAGCCAAGGAAGCCTTCATGGATGGCTCGTTCTCGGCCAGAGGCTGCACTGGGTTAAGGTGCGCGCCAAAAAACGTTCCGTTAGATGTTGCTGAGATCGATTAGATCGATTGGTTTTGGCGACCGAAAATCGGAAACCAAGTCTTCCTTTCTGAAAGTACCTCAGCCTGAATTTCTGAAAGTTCTGTGCATGTCTGCGGGCTGACCTTTTCATTTTTACTGCGAAAAACGACTCCGGCGGCGAGCTGCTTTGAATGGTTAAAGTGAACCCATCAGCTTGGAGTAACTACCCACAACTCCATTCATTGTTGCGACCGACCCTGGTTGAAACACTCCACTATCATCTGGGAGAAGCCATCGAAAACTCTATGGCTGGAGCTAACTTGCGACCGATCCTGACACCGCGAACGCTACACCGGAAGATGCTGGGAGGCGATATCTGTTCCCAGTGTCCATTGCTGAGATTTGATATGGTGACCGTGCTGCTCCCTTCGAATCAGATGGTACCCATCAAGCGGAAAACATAACTTGAGGATAGACTGTTTGAAGCTCTTACACTGCGAAACATGGCAAAACGAATCGCATTTTCCATGTTGAGCATGTTGTTTTTTTGAATATACCATTGGTATCAGAGATTGACTGCATGCCATGGCATGGCCCAGTGGCTCAAACTGAAATCGCCTCGCACAAAAGGCTCACAGCAGCTGGTGCCGCTGGTGCCGCTGGCGCTGGCGCCAGGCTTTGTGTAGCTTTTGGACACGTAGAGCACGGCTGCTGCAAAGATCTTCATTTTGGTGGCTCAAAGATGATGAACAATTGGTCTCAAGATGCTGATTTCATCCGATTTTGGGTACTTCAAAATGCCTCCAAGGCGCGCAGATAAAAACCACGACTTTTGGCGAATGTCCTTGAACGACATCCAGGAGACGTGGCTGTGACATCATCCCGAATCCACTTCATCCACTTCACCCTCGCAGTGACAAATTGAGAGCAGCTTCAAACGGAAGCCGACAAATTGCAGCTGGTGCTGTGGTGGAATTGGCCTAGGATTTTTCACATCTTGGAAAACTCCAACTTCTTCAAGCGCAGAAGATCTGACATGATCTGGCCAAGGTGCCACGGCGCTGTGGCCCAACATTTCACAAAAAATCGCAGCTCGCGACCTTTGTGAGTGCAACTTCTGCACCTTCGTCGAGTGTCAGCGGCAGTGGACTCCATGGACACAGCTCTCAGGGCTGGAGATGTTCGCTGTACTGTTCAGCAGGTCATGTTTCCACCCACAGATCTTACGAATCTAACTCTAATCTAACCATTCTAACCCAACTCACGGCGCTCTGCACCTGGAAGCACCTGGCTATACCGTCATCGATTGAAGCTGAAAATGCTACTGTCAGCACAAATCTGTGGTCCAAATGGCACCATCATGGTCCTTTTCGCCAACTTACAAAAAGCTTGCAATATATGTGTTACTATATTAATTACGTCAGGATTTCGCAGCAAACGTCCAACCGCGTTGGAAGAGATTGATCTCAACTGGGCCAAGGCGACCATGATCCGCGTGATCTAAACGGAGTCGCTCTGAGGTTAGACCCACTCAGATCACTCGCAACGCTGTCATTGAAAGTCGAAGTCCCACCAACTAACCACGAAGTCATTTTCTAAAGCTGCATGGTAGCTATGCAATATATATGGGCTACATTGGGCTACCAAAGGAACCACTACTTTGGTGTTCTTCGTGCGAAATTCTCGGTATCTTTCGAGCAACGGATGAGAAAAGCTGCAATACCTTCACCGTGGCCGAAAATCATAGCACATTAAACGTTCAATGTCCATCGATTTCTTCATCCAACTTTCAGACTTTGCGAGTTGGATCTTCCGGACGTTTCGCCAGTGGGCTTTCGTATGTTTCACGAGAATTTCATGGCATTTCGATCAACTTTCGGATGGTGAAACCACAAGTTGGCAAGGTCCCATCGCTTACCACACCTTTGCACAAAAATGATGTATGGCAAGGAAAGTGCTAATGATCTACTTAATCTACGTGACTCCAGAGCGTAGGTTCTGCTTCGGTGAGGAGCCCACATCTACTTCACAAACGACGTTAAAATTCAACGTCCATCATGACAGAACCTTCAAAGGGGGTATCGCGTTTTGGAAAGGTCCCAACGCTTACCTCATGCTCTTGTAATTTCCAAAGACGATGTCCGCCCCTTATATCGTGGACCTTCAATCTCAGCAAAAATTCTGTATCAATTGGCGGCTGCGCTCCAATTTCTTTTCGAAGCGGAACTGCGCACCTTTTGCCCGATTAGCGACTTTGGGGCATAACATGCGATTTTTGCCAATCCCCTAGTTCTTACAGCGACTTGCCCTTCTAGGTATGCAATTTTTGAATGTTATACGGATATTTTTCAAGTATGGGCAAGCCACTTTGAAAACAAGTGTGGTCAATACTGCTTTGAGCATCGAAAGTCATCGCAGACTTAATGGCTGACATTGGCTGACACTGTCCGCTCGGGCTTGTCCTCACTGCACGGTTTCTGTTAGAGTCACAGCTGTTTTGGGGTCGACCTGCCAACTGCTGAATGACAACTTCGGCAGCTTCGGCGAGTTCGGCTCGCAGCTGTCTGCTTTAAGAAAAGGACGACAGTGACGACAGTATCACACTGGCAATTTGCGGATCCCTGCCACACTTGAAGTCATGGGGTCACAATCATTCTTGGGGCACAGTCAACGAGACTTTTCTAGCGTGAAGGGATGGAACTCGATCGATTCGCCCATCAACCAGCCACCGGAAAGATCATCCAATCAATCTGCTGTGGTGCCCCGCGAAGCACTGCGGCTTGGCAGGGTGGATTGCTAAATTACGCAAAGTGCGACTTTTGGGCACCCTGAGACACAAACGGCAAAATCAAACTCTGCTTGACATTCGGATGTCATTTTGATGTCAGCACACCTCTTTAGGTCGTCTTTCGGGTCGAATACTTCGTGCATTGTGGCCCAGCGCACATCACGACACCTTGTCCTTGCATGAAAACCGGTTACAGCATGTTCCAGCATGCTTAGCATCCAGACTGCAGGGTTCCTGGGCAGACAAGGCTTTGCCAGTTCTGGAAATAAAGCGGCAACTTTGGGCACCAATCAATGTCAAGCTATCAAACACCTCCTGTCATTGGAAACGTGCTGGGATTTTTGATTGAGACCCTTCTCAGTGAAGGAAGCTTGCAAATGATATGGCAAGGTGCTCTCGACCAACAGCATCTTCATTCCGGACCTCTCATCAACATATGAGCACCCCCTTGGGGACCAAAAACTGAAGGGTCTTTTGTATGGCAAATATACATGTGCCAGGCAAAATCTGGTCAATACTGCTTTGAGCATCGAAAGTCATCGCAGACTTAATGGCTGACATTGGCTGACACTGTCCGCTCGGGCTTGTCCTCACTGCACGGTTTCTGTTAGAGTCACAGCTGTTTTGGGGTCGACCTGCCAACTGCTGAATGACAACTTCGGCAGCTTCGGCGAGTTCGGCTCGCAGCTGTCTGCTTTAAGAAAAGGACGACAGTGACGACAGTATCACACTGGCAATTTGCGGATCCCTGCCACACTTGAAGTCATGGGGTCACAATCATTCTTGGGGCACAGTCAACGAGACTTTTCTAGCGTGAAGGGATGGAACTCGATCGATTCGCCCATCAACCAGCCACCGGAAAGATCATCCAATCAATCTGCTGTGGTGCCCCGCGAAGCACTGCGGCTTGGCAGGGTGGATTGCTAAATTACGCAAAGTGCGACTTTTGGGCACCCTGAGACACAAACGGCAAAATCAAACTCTGCTTGACATTCGGATGTCATTTTGATGTCAGCACACCTCTTTAGGTCGTCTTTCGGGTCGAATACTTCGTGCATTGTGGCCCAGCGCACATCACGACACCTTGTCCTTGCATGAAAACCGGTTACAGCATGTTCCACCATGCTTAGCATCCAGACTGCAGGGTTCCTGGGCAGACAAGGCTTTGCCAGTTCTGGAAATAAAGCGGCAACTTTGGGCACCAATCAATGTCAAGCTATCAAACACCTCCTGTCATTGGAAACGTGCTGGGATTTTTGATTGAGACCCTTCTCAGTGAAGGAAGCTTGCAAATGATATGGCAAGGTGCTCTCGACCAACAGCATCTTCATTCCGGACCTCTCATCAACATATGAGCACCCCCTCGGGGACCAAAAACTGAAGGGTCTTTTGTATGGCAAATATACATGTGCCAGGCAAAATCTGGTCAATACTGCTTTCACGGCTGATGGTTTCGCTGCTTAGAGCCACCAACCTAGGGTTTTTTTTCAGCATGGGCTTTGAGGTATAGCCCTGGGTTGGCAGAACTGGTGCTACTCAAGCAGTTGTGCTGGTTCTGAACATGGCAGGAGGTCTCTCTCTCATAGCACCTAAGCTGAAACGATTGGAAACATGCTGGGACTTTTGATTGAGACCCTTCTCAGTGAAGGAAGCTTGCAAATGATATGGCACGGTGCTCCCGACCAACAGCATCTTAATTCCGGACCTCTCATCAACATATGAGCACCCCTTTGGGGACGAAAAGCTGCAGTGTCTTTTGTATGGCAAATATACATGTGCCGGGCAAATTCTGGTCAATACTGCTTTCACGGCTGATGGTTTCGCTGCTTAGAGCCACCAACCTAGGGTTTTTTTTCAGCATGGGCTGGGAAAATCTGGGTTTTCGGGACTTTGAGGTATAGCCCTGGGTTCCTGTTGGCCACTTGGCAGAACTGGTGCTACTCAAGCAGTTGTGCTGGTTCTGAACATGGCAGGAGGTTTCTCTCTCATATGTGGCAATAGCACCGACAAGTAAATAAGCTGAAATGACTGGAAACGTGCTGGGATTTTTGATTGAGACCCTTCTCAGTGAAGGAAGCTTGCAAATGATATGGCAAGGTGCTCTCGACCAACAGCATCTTCATTCCGGACCTCTCATCAACATATGAGCACCCCCTTGGGGACCAAAAACTGAAGGGTCTTTTGTATGGCAAATATACATGTGCCAGGCAAATTCTGGTCAATACTGCTTTCACGGCTGATGGTTTCGCTGCTTAGAACGACCAACCTAGGGTTTTTTTCAGCATGGGCTTTGAGGTATAGCCCTGGGTTGGCAGAACTGGTGCTACTCAAGCAGTTGTGCTGGTTCTGAACATGGCAGGAGGTTTCTCTCTCATATGCGGGAATAGCACCGACAAGTAAATAAGCTTAAATGATTGGACATGTGCTGGGACTTTTGATCGAGACTCCTGTCACTAAAGCAGGCTTGCAAATGATATGGCAATGTGCTCGCTGTTACAGGCATCGTCATTCTGGACCTCTCATCAACATATGAGCACCCCCTTGGGGACCAAAAACTGAAGGGTCTTTTGTATGGCAAATATATGTATTCTAGCCGAGCCCTGTCGCGATTTCAATGCCAGTGCACGAGCTCTCAGTGGTGCAAATGGTGACAAGCTGCTGCAACTGTCCCATACGACCCTTCCGCGAAGGTCAACCGACTGTACCCATGATGGCCACTCCGTCAGTGACTGCTTGGGAGCTCAGAAACTTCTGCATCACTACATGGCCGCACAAGTTGAACCAGTTTGCACTGCATCAAGATAACCATCAACTAAGCCAACTAAGCTGAAACATCAGTCTTTTTGGGTCCCTTGCATGTGTCTCCCAGTGCATCTGCAGCCCATTTTCAACTTCGAGCCACAGTCGACAGGATACCTGCTGTGTGTCTTCAAGATGCTCACTGTTTGGTGTGTCAACCGGCAGGTCGCTGCGGCTGCGGCTGTAAAATCACAGGCTCAACTTTGCGACATCACGGATCAGCAGCGAGGAACGAGGCCCTCAGTGCCCTGAGGGCCAAGACATGTCGCAGAATTCCCTCAATGCTTGAAGCGACATGTGCATCTGAAGCGACATGTGCATTTTTTGTCAGATGACAGTCGCTGCTCTCAGCCGCACTGCCGTTGAATACTTATGGTCTCATGAGAGTCTCCTGGGACATTTCACAGGACGTACTGAAACAGTCAGAAGCTGGTAGGACAAGCCAGATCCAACAATCTGCAACACAGAGATTCAGGGCGTCTCTTTACTGGCTGCCTACATGTCATTTGAGATTCTTATCACAGGAAATGATGCTTGATGTGGGCAAATTCTGATCAAAACAGAGCGACCAAACTGGGGATTATTGGATGTCAAGGGTGCGCTGGGTTCCTGTTGGAAAACAAACCGTTTTTATCCCGTAAAAAGCCATCGGAGGGCTTGACCTTTGCTTGGCACCACCTTCATACCAATCCAGTAACCTCAACCCCTCGTGCCTCAAGAGAACCATTGATCCTAGCGTCTCCAAATAAGGAACTTCTCGTATCACAAGAAAGTCTTTCGCTGAGAAAGTTCAGTTGACTGGTGAAAAGCAAAGCACTGGCAGAATAGAAGCCAGGACTTTCGCAGTTGAGCAGCGTCCAAAAGGTATGATTATATAAATGCCTATGTCGCGTTTGCGGGGGTTAGGGTGCGAGACGGTCTTTCGCGACACGCGACTTGAATTCACCCAAAACGTTGTTTCCCCGCAAGGGTCTGCGTCTGCGTATGCTTCCACTCAAAAATTGACAGGAATGCTGAAGCGTGGGCTTATGCCATGCATCCGTCACCAAAATGTTTATGCCAGCTTACAAAACCCAGGGTTTTGCTTCCGCTGGACAGCAATAAGACATCGCTCTTATTAAACACATGAAAGGGAGTTTTGGACCCTGCTCAGTTGGCTCTTCATTAGCAGTGCCCACTGCAAGGTCTGTTGACTTTGCTTGACAGCCAAGTTCGACCGTAAACTTATGGAGTGGCCTTGGGCAAGTTCGACCAGCGTCGACATCGTATTGAGATCCATCGGTGTCGTGAGATCCACCATGATCCAACGGATGCAAATTACATCAGCGAAACCAATTGGGAGACAGCTCCTTCAGTAGCGGCTCAGCTCGTGTTGGGCACGGCAGCTGCGGTTTGTGGCGATCAGCGCCAGGTGTTTAAAGTTCGTTGAGCCAAAAAATCCTTCTGGATCTGAGAATCGGGAACTTTCAGCTCTTAAGCAATCTCCCAAGCCTTGTGATAGTAGCTAAGATGCTCGGACGGACTCATGGATGCTGATGCCATTTCTTGGAGACTAGTAGCCGAAGGTTTGCTTGCTGTCCTGCTGCACAAAATGTGAGGTCGCTTGAAGCAAAAATTATTATCAGCGCTAAGTGCGAATATCAGAATCCGGTGTGGTCTCAATGGCACGGGGGTATCATTTACATAGAAGAAGTGTCGTGTTTGACGAGGACTAGGAATGGTCGATGAGGGTATGAGTGGTAATGTGATAGGAACATTCTTGCAGCACATCAACTGTCATCCCTCCGGTTTTCGACAGGAAAAATTGTCTGGAACCTTTCCGACAACGTTGACTCGTTTTGTCCACCACGAGCTTCACTCGTTTTTACTCGAAATCAGAACCCGAAGGACCTGGAGGGGAAGGTGATGGCAACTGCCGCAACTGCCAGGTGTTCCACACAAGCCCGGGAATGTGCCTGTCGAACTAGTGCTGATTCATCAACCACTTCCGTTACCTGCTTCATGCGACAGGACATGATTTCACGGGCCCTTGAAGCGCAAATTGCAGGGGTCGACGCCGGAGATGCTGACCCGAATCATACCATGCAACTTAGAAAGGACAACAAGGAAGATGCTCAATGGGGCTGGCCTAAATGCACTGATCTTCCCCGAAAAAGAATGTAACTCCCTGCCTTTCATCCATGTTTCATCCATTTCTCACTTGCGCAGACATCTTCAATTGGCTCTCACAAAACAGAGAGTTGATTCCTACGGCCCTACGGCGATGGGAAGGACATGGAAGGACTATCACGGATCCATTGGGCCCCATTGGGCCCCATTGGCCCATGGCCCTGGCAGAGGTCTCAATGATGAAAGCTACAAGATCATCAAAGCATCTTCATTGGCAGCTTGACGTTGACAAAGGTTGGATCCTCAAACCAAAAGTCCTACTGTGTAACAAGATAACTATAGATAACTTTAATATAACCAGTGCACGCGCTGTGCTTGGCTGATCTCAAACCCCTGGCCTTTCATCAGGCCATCCACAATCCTTTTGGCTCCTCGACAAGGCAGCCTACCCAGCTGGCTCATTTGATCAATCGAATGAAACGTAGGGGGCCGACGGTCTTCAACCAGGGGTCAACATGCATCCGGTGCTGATTTTCGTTCTACCAAAATCTGACCCATACTCCAAGGGTGACCATGTTGACCATAATGGCTAAAAATGACTGACGAGGAATGTATACATGGTATTCCCGCAATCCTGTGGTATGCGATGACTGCACTGAACTGCGTTCCCACACGAGTATGCGCCCTGAGTGTGTGGAAACGTGATATCTACACACTCCTGTGGTATGCGATGACTGCACTGAAGTGCGTTCCCACACGAGTATGCGCCCTGAGTGTGTGGAAACGTGATATCTACACACTCCTGTGGTATGCGATGGCGCCCGGCTGTGCATTCTCCTTGGGTAGCCTAGGCCCACTATCTCACTATGGTCTACAAAAAAGCTGTGGTATGTGCGAATCTTGTGGAGTGTAGTGACGCCATGGGACATTGTGCGCTGCCTCAATCTTGAGACTTGAAGTCCCATCAGCCCTGGCATTGCGATCTACGTCCATGCCCCAACTGCATTTTCGGCCTGATGGTGCATATTTGACCACCCTGGCAGCATCCAGTGTGCGAGTCATACCAAGCCGAAAACGGGTCAAAGCTTTCGGGGAGATCTTTAGTCATCGTGAAAACTATGTCTCGTCCTGGTCGAATGGTTCCAGCTTCAACTCTGTACAAGCAACACCTCCACAAGGTACACAAGTTGCTTCGCAGATCCACAGTTTGAAGTTCGCCAAGTTCGATGAAATCGCTGGTTCCAGCTGACCAAAATCACTTCACTATCCTTGGAATCCTCCCAATCCTGGAGCTAAAACGGACCAGATCTACCTGAGTCAAAAAGTTGCGCGTCCACCTGGTCCCCATTGTGGGCAGCAAAGGATTGAATCTGTCAGCCTCAGCGAAGCCATGGCATCACGGCAGCCGGGCAACCGATCAGATCCCGGGCTGTGCTGGAAGCCCGCCTTTCGTCTGCCGCGCCAAGGCATGGGGCAAGTCTGCACTACTTCACGCTCGTGAGAACTGGCTGCATCATTGATTAACAGGCACTAGATCTCCGAAGTGTTCATGCGTCAATGTGAATCGTGACATTGGGAATCCAAAACTTCAGAGCATCTCCAGCACTTTGATCAAAAGCCTAGGTATCCTACGTGCTCAACAGTCGGCCAGGAGCCATCTCTTGCCATCTCTTGCCATCTCTTGCCACCTGATGTGGGCCAGTAGAGTCGCCGCCCCGCGCTTTGTCGGACAAGGCATCAATGGGTCATCAATGGAGCCTGCACTGTGGTCGCCGCTGGCGGCGACAAGAAAGGCGCCGCCTGACACGTTGACACAGCGGCATCTATTCAAGCGAGCGGCGAAGCGAACCAAGTGAACCAAGTGAACCAAGTGATGTTGGTCGTCCTGAAATTCTGCTAGGTTCCCTGCAGGATGTTAGCACCTCTCGATTCTCGGAAAACCTTCCCATCTGATCCTGAATTCTTTCGAACCACGTGGCACCTGTATCAACAGCATCGCCAGACCCAAAACTGGGCTCAAGCTCTCAACATGGCGTCTTAAAGCCTATGGAAATACTGTGTCCATCAGTGTCCTATACTTTGCACCTCATGTGCCAAATGGCGTGAACATTTTTTTGGAAAAAAACGGTCACTTGAGGTCCCTTGCGGCCCAACAAAAAAAAACACTGAGCCTTCCTGGATCCGACCAAACTGGAGATGGAATCAGGCGACCAGATGGAGATGGTGTCATGAGCATCAATGACTTTGTTGAATAGCGGTGCATCGTCATTGCAATGTTGAAAAGCCATTCTGGTCAAAGCTTTGTATCTCATCTGCAGTCATACTTTAAGCTCATGCACTTCAATACTTCAACTTGAAACCCACAAAGTAGACTAAGTAGATCATTTGCTTTTTGAAGTCATCAATAATCGCCATTTCCATAACTCAAGCATCGCTTATTCATTCGAAGATCGGTATATATATAAGCGGATAATAATTAATCGCCTGAAAGAGATTTTGAGCGACTCTTAAATCTCTTCACAAATCATCAATTTAGCATAATGTGGCCTTATATATGGCCTTATTCTTATTATTCTTATAGACTCTGATAGGCTCTGATAGACCTTTCTGTTGTGCTCAAAGGAATCCTGTTGGGCACGGCGGCGCATGTCGCGGCTTCTTCTACCCAACTCCGTGGCGGCCGTGGCGTCACATTCCCAGGGTCAGTTCGCTGTCGAGACCGGCATTTCTGGAGATCTTCAAGAGCTGAAAAGTCGGGAAGAATTGGAAAGACCTGAAGCACCTGAAGCACCTGAAGGACCTGAAGGACCTGAAGGATAACAAGTCTGCTTCATCTTCACGTGATATTCTTCATGCTTTTCATCCTTCAAAAGTTTGCAGCTTCAAAGTTGTTGGTGGTATCAGCAGCTTCACCTCTCTGCCTGGATCAGCGATCGAGGTCCGAGGTGCTGGCAGATCCAATCGACTGGGCATCACTGGTGAATCATGGATCAGAGAGCATGGAGAAGACCTGGCCGACCTGGCCGGGCCTAGCGGCCTGGCCGCCTCACAACGGCAAGAACTTTGTTGCTGAAAGGATCTGAAAGGATCTGAAAGGATCTGAAAGGCTTTTTTTGTATGCCCGGGCCGAGGTCACATCACCAGAGGCCACCCATTTAGAATAAACGATACGTATGAAACCCTTTCTTTAGGCAACATGAAGCACCAGTTCACTGTCGCCTGAAAGGCCGATCAAGCCGCAATCCCCTCCGCAACATCCGCATCCGCACAGGGGATCCCTTCAGGGATCCCTTTGTCGTCCAACTCTTTCGACTACAAAACTCATCAAAATTCAATTAAAACCTGGGCATGGGATGGGCCTCACAGCTTGAGGGACAGGCCACAGGTCTGATGCTATGCAACCAACAAAGGTGGTGTTTTAACAAAGGTCGTGGCACCTGACCTCTTTTTCAGGCACAAAGAATATGACAGGTTACAGGTTTGAAGTTCATGAATCATTGTTGCAGAATCATCCTTCTTGTCAAGTTGAATTGAGTCATGCTGGGCCTGCACTGGCCTGCATGACCTTCCACTTTTTCAGCAGCTAATCTGCTGGATAAAGAAATCGGCGCAAAACATAATGTGTTAATTATATTTGTTCGGATGTGATTTTTTCGGCAGCAGCTGGTCATGGCATGTCATGACCAGTCGATACGCCAACGGACACCGCACAGGCCGCTCACGTCCCGTGCCCCGCGGTAGGCACCGCACCTGTCGCGGACAATCAGGGAGTTGCCCGAAATGATATCCTGAGGATTTAATCAAGCAAAATTGGCTACGAACCAAAGATGAGGGTGAATCCACCAAAAATGCTGATTGAACCAAGTCAATCGAGATTGAACATGATTTTTTGTATATGTTTGTCCCAAACGAGTGCCATTCGGAACGCTCTAGGAAAAAAAAACATCACGGTAGGTCAAGATTCAAAACCACCTCAAATGACATCCAAAAAAGGTTGACCTGGAATGGCTTGCCAACCATGTTGAATCAGTCCTACTTTTTTACAAACCGACTTGGAGGGCTGGTGGTGTGCCATTGTCTCCGATTGGGAATTGATTGGAATTGAACATGTCAGAAGACCACCCGGGCAAGGCAACTTACATTGCACATCATTGCACAGTCATGAAATCAGCTGATGTTTGTTGGGAAGTAGATGTACCATATGTACCATCGCTGCCCAAAGTTTTGAGATATTATATATTAAAATCTGGCCTGCAAAATGCGACAAGTTCAGCCCTGCCAAAGAAAGGCCTGGTTTTCTTCGTGGAGATGGATTGAACTAGAATGCTCAAAACAAAGAACATGATTGCCACAAAAAAACAACTATAAAGGAAAAAAACTCCGGGTCCTGACGGAATTTTGACACACATCATCACAAACCATTCTTTGCGACTTAAATCGTGCTAGATCTCCATGAGAATTTTGATGCTCCACAAATCCCTCAACGTCAGCCTTCAACGGCTGCCTATCTCAACCTGCAGTGCCCAAGATTGCCCAAGTGCTTTGATTCCTGAACGATTCAAGGGTTTATCCTCAGTTTCATTCATATTCCCGGTTATATAATTAGGAATGCTTGCCTTGGGATCACAATCACTGCAGGCTTCCTTGATAAAACATCCAAAAACATTCTATAACCTTTGCCTTGGGTCCCTAAACCATCCTAAACTGCTCCCTAAACACACCAAAAGGTGATGATAAGCCGATGCTGAACTAAAGAGGGCAAGATGGGAACCTCAATATGGATCAAGAAAAAGGGGGGTCATATGGACCCCACAAATCAACGATAATCAACCTAATGTTAAGTATACCCTCTGGTCATCAAACGTGGCTAACTTAGAAATCCAGTATAAATGGAGGTTTCTAGCTGTGAAAATCATCGAAAAGGTGAATTTTCCGTGTCCATGGATTTGAAGTTCAAGGCGGTTCAAGACCAGAAAATCTATGGCTCAAAACTTGCGACTGAAGGGGCCCACAAAGCGGTGATTGTCACTTTTTGCATCAATCCATCCTTAAGTTTTGGCAGTGGTGTCTAATTTTGATCTATATTCAAATAGGTCTTGTCCGAAAACAGTGGAGGCCCCAAAATCCTCGACTGGAAAAATGATCTTCTACAGCTCTACAGCAGCATTGTTGCCTTTTGAAGATGTCATATACGTACTCTCTTTCGTGACAACCCCGGTAAAGCATGGTAAAGCCAACTTCAAAGCAAAACTGGTCGACAAGCTGCCAGCAAAACCTAGACCGCAGCAGAATCTAAACAAAAACGTCCCAGGTTTCAATAGAATATGCGTAGATATGCACATCAGGCTGATTTCTACAGATACCAGATCTTGTCTTGTCAATGTATGCGCCTGTACGTAGATGCCCCTGTGCATATGTACAAGAGAACGAGTGGTAAAACAGGAGGGATTGATATGGATTGATATCCTAAAAGCGTAGCCCAAATTGCGTCCAAACGGTGTTCCTGAGACACTGGCGAACCACAGCTGCACAGGCTGACCTGAAATAAAAAACGCTGAGGGATCCAGCTAAACTGGAAAAACACTGCCTTGTATCAGATATGATCAGGTTACATACTGTAATATACTGTAATTATATACAATCTTCAATAAAAAAATGTCTCAGCATCTTCATTAAAAAAAAAAGCAAATATGGCATTCCTGCTCCCACAACAGGACCGCGGCTCGATCGAACACCTTTCTCGGATGGCACAAATGAATATTATTCCAATTGTATAGATATATACGTATATACATAACATAACATAACATAACAATACATTACATTACATTACATTACATTTCATTACATTCATTACATTACCTTGCATTACATTACATTGCATTGCATTACATTACATTACATTATACATACGTATATAATGACCGGCTTACTGACTGGGGCAAACCACCACGTACAGTATCAAGCGAAGCAATTGCCTGTTCCAGAAGTCCAGACGGCTCACCCCCATCAACACTGGCATATGCAAAGGTCGGCAAAAAAGAGAGATAAAGATATTCCAAGTGAACAAATGCCTGGATTGAAGATGATTGAAGGACAAACTGAATCCACTGAAGTGACAGTTGGACAGGCATTACATGCTATTACCGGTATACCATGGTATACCCCCCCCATTTCTCTCAGCCAACACCCTCATGATTTTACCCATTGAGTCAACTGAGCCACCGGGAAGATGCCGTCAAAGTTGTGCTGTCAGATCTGAAGCTCCACTTCCTTACCGGCTTTACCAATTCTTTAATGCCGTTTCATGCTGTTCAATGCTGTTTCATGCTGTTTCCTGATGTTTCGTGTTCATGGTGTTTCTCTAGAACCCCCCAAACATCCCCTTGCCTAAAGACCACGAACTGATGTGGCTGGCCATGCTTAAAAAAAGGGAGCAATCCCGAGTCTTACAGTAGGGCCACTTGAACATCTTCGCGGGGAGATATTAGTTCGCAAAGTGAAGACATGTTCGGACAAAAAAAGAAGAGAAAGAGCTATACATAATGTGAATGTGAATTGATTGTTTGCCTTCCCCAAAGATGCTGACTTTGTGGGAACGGGCAAGACGGAATGGTGGGTTTCCCGTCAAGAAATTCCGGATAACCTGAGTGAGGTACCTACCCAGTAAACCAAGGTGGAAGTGGATCTCTACCCATCTGTGATGGGAAAAGCATCGAAAACTGGCTGGAATTGACCACTTCCTATGAGATTCATGGCTCCAGATCGCAAAATGGCTGGAGCTGCAAAGCTATCAGGCCACATCAGGCCATTGGAGTGTACTGTAATAATTATAGTGACACATGTATGCATGTACATTCTACCTCATACATATGTGTATCATTGTGTATCTACACTACACCGAAATCCAGTATCATCATTTGTCCAGGTATGTTTTTGTTCGGACTCCTCTTCTTGAAACCAACCAACAGGTTCTGCCCAGTTGCTTGTCTGCGCACCGAGCTTTAAGCTCCTTGCGCAGGGATGATTAGACTCGTCGCGGCAAGCAAGAATAATGGTTGGATTGTTGGCAAACAAACATGGAATTGAGTATGGTTTTATACAATAGTGTAATAGCGGGTATCAGTGGGTATATTGAGTGGGTTTTCTCAGCAACCAAGAAATTGATGTCACCAACAGCCACATGACGAAAACAACCTCCAGCAAGGGGATTTTTTTCGACGCGGCACAGCCCGGGCCGACGGAGCGAAAATGGTACTTCTTCATATTCCCGAGGAAGACGTTTGCTTGAGATATGTGTTCCCCATCTTCAAACAACAAATTACTTACCCATAATTCTTCGTGAATTTCTATGTGAATTCTCGTGATATGTTTATTCCATTGAAATATGTCCCAAACCTGTCGCAGATATTTCCGGCATCTGAAAAAAGGGCCGTCCTTTGACTACGACGCTCTGCTGGAAGCAGAGCGGCAGAAGACCTTCCACTGCCTCGGTGGGGGATTCCAAGTGGCTGCATCGAATTTGGGTTTCAATGAAACTTAAGATACCCTAAGGATCCATGTATGGAATATTCACCTACATTGACCCCTAAAGTAATTTAAAATAATCCCAATGTAGGTAAATATTCCATACATGGATCCTTAGGGATAGATCTGGACTGTTCAGCCCAGCTTTCAGGTTTCAAACCTTGGTCATTTTCAAAAATCGACTTCATGGATCGCCGGCCTTAGTCCTTTTTTGTTGGGCCCAGGCCCAACCTCTCCAAGCTCTCCGAGGGAAAGAGATGGGCTGATCAGGCTGATCTGATATAACATCTGTCATCATTTACCCCGAATGCTTGTGAAGGAGGGTTAAATCGTCTATAAAATCTGACCAACTGATTGATTGGAAAAGGACACCTGTCTCCAATCTCAAGCATGATGGCTTCACAAAGTGCAGAATTACCAATATTTTTGGAGAATTACATAGAATTACCAACAATGGACCTTCAATTGTTCCAATTTGTGGCTGCTGGCCGTTTAAATTTGCCTTGGATAGACATATCTTTATTGGGAAGGACACGTTCTGCCCAGTGACAAGCGTGCCAAGTTTGGGCCCAGTTGCTTCCGGCATGTGAAAGGGGCTTACATGGAAAATCACCATTTTTAATGGGTAAATCCACTATAAATCAACATTTTCAATAGCTATGTTAGTTTACCAGAGGGTAGTCAAAAATGGGAGTGTCAACCACTGAGATTGACTTAATGAGTGCTTGATTTGATGGATAAAACATGATAAAACAATGGATTGATGGATACAACAGTGAGTTTGATGGACATAACCAGATAATCACTGTTTGATGGATACAGTGATTCACATGGATAATCATGGGGCTGTAAATTTACCCTCACAGGTTTTTTCTCAAAATGGGGGATGCAGAAATGGCATTTGTAACCTTCATAGGGTTTTTTAAAGACCGGCGGGATTTTGGGGTACTCTTATGTCTAGACAAACCACAAACAAACTGTCCAAAACTAGAGAACTGTTTGTTGGTTGCAACCCCCGAAAGACATTAGGTGCTGGGATCGCGATCCGATGTAGGAAAAAATGCAAGTGTTGCAACGCATGTTTTTGCACAATATTCCCCTCTGGTACTCAAACGTAGCAATGGAAAATCTGTGAAAAACCATGAAAACCTATGACAAATGGAGGTTTTAAGGGGAACATCCTTTGGAAATGGCAATTGTCGCCACATTGCCGGGGAACACGAACCAAAGACGGGCCAAGATTTGCTGGGTCACAATTTTTCATGGTGGACTGCAGTTTGGACATCCCGTTTTGGGGTCCGCATTCCGATATTTATCCAAGTTGCATGCCACTTAATGGAAACAAACCAAAGGTGAATCGGTGCCCCATGTTTTAAGCCTTTTAACTGGTCCAACCAACCCCAAATGTTTGATCATTTTACCTCCAACTTCTATTGTTGTTACAAATGTACCCATAACTTCCTTGCATGCCTTAGCACTTGATACTTCTTGCATGGCTTGCCACATCCAATTCTAGATGCTTAAACAAGCGTTGTATCCCTTTTTTGTTTCCGCACGTGAGCACTTTTACCCCTGGTTCTTCACATGGGGCACTGGTGGTTCCCCAGTGGTTCCCACTTTCTGCCGAGGTACCGAGTGCACAGGGGTGTCGATCTCCGTGCAAAGGCTGGCAAGGGCACATCGGCCTGAGAAGGGTCTTGGGATACCAGGCCATACCAGGCCATCTTGTTATGGCAAGACGATTAACATAGGTTAACCATCACAAACAGGGGGACGAACATGGGTCAAACTGGCTTAACCATCCAAACCTCTGGTTCAACAACCATAGATACATGAAATCTGATAGTATACGGCCCCCTAGATAGGTGTAAGTTTGCGCAAAGAACTAACAGATTGGACTTGTGGGTTTAGATGAAGCTATAAACCTATAAACCAAGAAACATGGCGGGCGGGCCTTGGCAATGCAGGTCAAATCTTACGCCCATGGACCAGATAGTTCAGATAGTTTGGTTATAGATCTGGCCATGTTCATCAGTTCCCAAAATGGAAAACGCGATCCTCAAGGCTTCCCAGTTCTGCGGAATCGCGGAAATCATTTTGTGAAGTTTCACTTTCACGGCGGCGAAAGCGCGCTGAAGCTTGGTTTGGCAGATTTTGGAAGTACATAAATTGAGAAACCGTCGTTGGAAACAAGGATTCTGCAGTCAACACCAAATAAATGCCACCATGACAATGCACCCTGCTACGAAACAGCTCCCTAAGTGACCCTCTTGGCAAGGAGAAGACCCAGAAAGTGTGCCTTCAAGCAGTTTTGGTGAAGTTTTCGCGCGGTTTTCGCAAAATTTGGCCGCCAAAAAATCAAATCTGCAGGCATTCAAACTATATAGGATTACGCATGACTCGCCAACAAAACCAAATTTTGAGTTTTCGCGGCGTCTTCTTCATGTTATCTTCCCGGCCTTTTCTTTCGTGCAGCAGGGTTTTACTTTGGCGGAGATGGGTTAGTATAGAGTTTATGTAAATTCCCTTTTTGGGGGATTTTGATCGTCGCTCAATTGGAATCAACCAGAATTGCGTTTCCTACAACCTAAGGCCCCGAGGGAAGCATTGAAATTTGCATTAGAACAAACAAACTTGGATATGGGACCTTCCAACCCACAGTTCTTACATACAGGAAGTTTGGTTGCAGTAAAACATTCCATTTGGGGGTAATCAATAATAAGCGCGTATTCTCTTAGTTGGAATCCCCCTTTTTGTGGTTAAAACATCCGTTCTGGCCACAACCCGGTAACCCCATGTTCTGTCGCTTGACCCTTTTTTTTCTTATATCCAACCGGTTCAAATCTCCAAACTCTTGGGTGCCCTCCACGACTTGACGCATGGACTCATCACTTCAGTCTGGTAACGTTCCAGCATGCACGCTGCCCAGGAGTTTAGACCTCACGTCTGCAGAGTGCCGAGAAGGGTCGATGTGGGGATGACAGCACCGCTTACCAAGGTCAAAATCGAAGACCCCAAGACTCAGAAAGCAACTTTGGATCCCCTAATCCAAGGCCACCCCAAGAAATAGGCAAAATGGGAATGCAGTTGAAGCCACCAACATCACCAACCAGAGTTTTGGTTTAATCAATATTGGTTATATAATTCATATTTTATTCCCCAAACAGTGGCTCTACGCTGAGGGGTTCTTACGGTACGTGTAAAGGCCGGTGCTTGATCAGGGTGCTCACTCTGGGCCCAGAAATTTTCCTGTAAATTTCCGTATAAAGTGGCTCTTGAGAAATCTTGCCATGCGTTTCGACTGCCCACGCTCGCACAAAGCGTGTGTCCGCGTTCTGGGTTCATTCTGGACTCATGGACCGCGGCATTTTTCCTGTAAATTTCTGTATAAAGTGGCTCTTGTGAAATCTTGACGTGCGTTTCGGTTGCCCACGCTCGCACAAAGTCTGCGCCGTGGTTTTCGGCTGCGGCATTTTCCTGTAAATTTCCGTATAAAGTGGTTCTTGTGAAATCTTGACCTGCGTTTCGACTGCCCACGCTCGCACAAAGCGTGTGTCCGCGTTCTGGGTTCATTCTGGACTCATGGACCGCGGCATTTTTCCTGTAAATTTTCGTATAAAGTGGCCCTTGTGAAATCTTGACATGCGTTTCGGCTGCCCACGCTCGCACAAAGTCTGCGCCGTGGTTTTGGGTTGCGGCATTTTTCCTGTAAATATCCGTATAAAGTTGTTCTTGTGAAATCTTGACATGCGTTTCGACTGCGCAGGCTCGTACAAAGTGCGCGCCGTGGTTTTGGGCTGCGGCATTTTTCCTGTAAATTTCCGTAAA